>JAPYMA010001088.1:0-34320 GCA_035041965.1 Anisakis pegreffii
AGAGTCGAGTCGCTAGGTGTTGACTCGAAGAACGTGTTCCTTGTAGTGCTGTTTAGTGACAGCTGAACTGACTTGAATGTGATATCATTTGTGCTGTTAATGGTCATCTTTAAAAAGCATATTTTGATTGCGTGGGTGATCCCAACCCGTCGAGCTGCCAACAAGAGGGGCTAGGTTTAGGTAAATGCGACAGGCGTTCCCCGCCTACCGGCAGTCTCGGCGAATCGGGGAGAAACAACGAAAAATATGCTAGCGATATTTACCCGAGTGTCGCTAGCATTCATTCTTCGGAACATATTACGGGCGTTCCCGGCCCGGGAAAGGCGCCGATTTGACCGGGGATAGGGAATGCGCGTAAGTTGGCCCGAGTAGTGTGTTCGTGCATTTGCTCAGGTAACGAGGGTTCCCGGACTCACTGTGCGCACTTTCTCTTAACAGGGGGGAATTATAATCAGGTTGACCATTGGCTTGCGCATATGAAATTGCTTCACTCAGTTCAATGTTGTTAAATGCATTATAAGAAGAAATCTCTCAGGTGTTTGTGGTTACTCGCCGAAGCTTATCTATTAGCTAGTGTCATGATGGCATTCATACAATTCTATGATACAACCCTTATTTCCCTTGCCAGTGCAGTTATTGTCTGTCATAAATGCTACTAAGTTAGTTGATGACTTTAAGAAATCCATCCGAAAGGGAGATATAAATATATTCGTATAGATATATTCCAATTGCTAATGTTAACAACTTTCATGCACTCGATGGCATTCGATTGGGAAGATGGATGATGGATCAACAACGTAACGCGATTAGAATCAACGAAGCGATTGGTTCATCGAGGAGAGGTAATAATTTGATAAATATTTCCTTGTGCATTATTTATTTTTTTAACCTTAGTCCACGGAATGATTCCTAGGTGTTGTTGTTTCGTTGTTAGACGGGTCGGGGACATGTACACTGCATTTTCTAGCGCCCTGTAGGTGTGCGAATGCAGTGTGTCCGGGAGAATGGGCTGATAACCCAAGGAGAAATCCTATCCCGGTTCCGGGTGAACCCGGCATCCGTACCGTCAAACTTCCATGTTCTCATGGACAGCGGCGGGTGACCTCGGGTACTAGATAAATGTGGTGTCTATGTCTCTGGCTAGTCAAGCAACTACTCAAAAGGATAGGAATCGTTTTGTGACATTTTCTTCTTTTTGTTTCTATTGTTTCATTATATGCTCATGGATATATTCCAATCGCTAATATTAAAACTTTCATTGACTCGATGGCATTCGATTGGGAATTCGAATGATGGATCAACAGCAGAATGGACGTTGCAATGGAACCGTTCAGTAGCCGCTGCAATTTCATCATGGGTAGGTAAATTGATAAATATTTTCTTATGTTTTATTTACTTTTTTTCCGTGGACATTAGTTCCATGAAGTAGGTGAGAATGTTCACGGAATGATCCCTGAGTTTTGTTGATCCGTTGTTAGTCGTGTCGCAGACATAGACACTGCATTTACTAGCTCCCTGTAGGTGTGCGAATGCAGTGTGTCCGGGAGAATGGGCTGATAACCCAAGGAGAAATCCTATCCCGGTTCCGGGTGAACCCGGCATCCGTACCGTCAGACTACCATATATTTATGGACAGCGGCGGGGGACCTCGGGTTCTAGATAAATGTGATGTCTATGTCTTTGACCAGTCAAGCAACTATTGAAAAGGATAGGAATCATTTTGTGACATTTTCTACTTTTTATTCGAGATGTTTGGTTATAAGCGGATGAATATATTTTAATTGCTGATATTAAAAACTTTCATTCACATGATGGCATTCGACTGGGTCTATGAATGATGGTTCAACGACGGTCCGGAATAGCCGCTTCGACTCGATCGATCAACAGTCGCTGCAGTTGGTTCATCACGGGAAGGTAATAAGTTGAGAAATATTTCCTTTTGTATTAATGAGTTCAGAATCTTTTTATCTTTGATTTATCAGTCGTTTACCCCACAATTGTTTTTTTGAGCAGGGAATGTTTTTTAGGAGACGCTTTTTTGCAGACACTAGGATCTGAGGCTGCGCAGTGGCTAGGTCTCGACCCAGTAAAACCCAACGGCCCTCTTTAGGGCCACCAAGACAATAAACCAAACTTTGTTCATTTCTTTTTCAGCATATCATCTCTTTTAAGAGACTCTATAAACGCTTAGCCACAGGATATCCCTGCTTCATAAAATTAGAATATTCAGCGGCTTTGAATTTCATGGGAAACTCGATGAGTTTTATTAAAATCTGCATGGCTTTCTTCTTTGCTATCATATCCCTCTTTTCATGTTTAAGTTTTCTTCCAAATGCATGCTGTGCAATGAATCTGTGCTTCCCGTATTTTTTGTTCATCCTTCATTAGTTTTTTTTCGAACGCAGTAACAGATTAGGTTGGAACTCTGTCATTTAGGTTAATTGCATATGTTCTATTGGATTCATTCCGAATGCATCATATACTATAATTGTTAGAGATATTGTTCTATAGTTTTATCTGATGATAACAAATTTAGTACTTCAGAGCAGTATTCTACTTTATGTGTTGGATTCGTCAGTTCGCCGTAATCAAGGTTCATTAATTGTCGTGAAGAACTGGTGTCATGATATCTGCTTGTTTGTTGATGCTTAAATATCTGTGATAAATTGCATGATGTGTTGTGATATATGTTGTTATGTGATATATTTTGTATGTTGTGACGTGTTATATGTTATCTGTTGTGATGCTTTATGTGTTGTATGCTTTTCATTGATGTGATTTATATGTTTTTTTCCATTTTTGTTTTTATGTTTTTCAATTTCCATTATTGATTTGATTTATATGAAAAGTGTAAAAGTTTTGGGGAGGGGGTGTTGTTATTTTTCGTTAATTTTGTTGTTGTTGTTTGTTTGTTTCTTTTTGTTGTTGTTGTTTGATTATTGTTATTGTTGTTTTTCATTTTTGAAAGAGCTCTTGAGGAACTACGTCTTCCGGCCACCTTCGTGTGGTTACAAAGAGCTCTTTCAATCGGTACTGCCCGGCTAGTGAATGATTTTCACTTTTTGTATTTTGGGTTAGACACTGTTTACGGATGAATGGATCAAAAATTATCTTGTGGGTGGTGGAATTCGGGTCACCAGTAGCGGGGACGTGTTCACTAGCTAGGTGGTACCACCTGATTTCCAGTTCAGACCAGAGATTGAGGCTGTCGATGTTTTTGTGAGACTTGGAAGGGTCTGGATAGGTTCATTTTCATCGGATGACACAGCCATCGCTCTGGTACTTTGGGTAGTAAACGGCTGCTTATCAGCTCGGATTAGTCGGGGCCGATAAGGCGTTTTCTACCCGGAGATACGTTGAACTGGAAGTCAGTCTTTTCTTTTCTGGGGCGCTGACCGCGAAACGGCACTTCGGCACCCGTCTAGCGGTCAGTGAGCCCCCAAGAAACGGTCAGGTTGGGTTGTCTGCGACGGTTATTTCTAGAAATTTTAAAATTCCCGCATTTGAAAACATACCAATTTATACGGCAGTGATAGGTTGCCACATTTGGCACAAAGGCAAATTTGCATTGTTTGTTCTTTTTATTCATTTATTTTAAGATTTTTTACCGTTTTCTATGCTTCGTAAGGTGAAGGGGGAACGCTATTCAAAATAATGCAGTGAGAAAGTGGTGAGGAGCAAGTTTTTCGCATAAATATCCGGGTTATCGTGTGATTCAGGTTGTAACCTTTAATATGACTGGTTTAGTCTGTGATCATTTAGCTCAGAATAGCGTTCGTCAAAGTGCATTTTTTTTGGCTGCAGGATCCTGTCGGCCAGGGAATTGCTCAATTTTGGTTCCGCCAGCTGCTTAAAGGATAGTAACATATCATGCCGGTGTCAACGTTAACAGGATTCTAAGAGTAACATATCATGCCGGTGTCAACGTTAACAGTCGATCTTTGAACGATGCACTTTCTGAAGTGATTGATTCCGATATGCCTTGATATATCACTTTTAGAATCTCGAAATCTCGAAAATATTTTTGTTATGAATATGGTACTGCTGATGATGTAGGCATAAGATATACTTCAAACAAGCTAAATTAAGCATGTGTTCGAACGTTTCGATGAACCGTTGTACATAAGAACAGAATCGCTAAATATTTGATGTTTCTGTTGTTATTGCTTTGATTTATGCGCATTATTTTCAACTGAAGAAAAACAAATAAAACATTTTTGATTGTGTTTTGGCAATTGAATAGATTAACATCACATTTAAAGAATTTGTGAGAAAATTTTCATAATCCATAAAAAGTTACGGTAATCTTGCATTTAAGGTCAGTAAAATCAAATTCTTTCAAAATTTTTTACTATGGAATTTCTAAAAATTTTCTTCCCGAATTTCTGAATTTAAGAAATCCAAAATATATTTGGATTATTAAATTCGAAACGTATGGAAACAAAATTTTCGAAAAATTTTTGTTCTGAAAATCTTAATAAGTCTTATTTTATGAATTTTTGGTCTTTCAGAATTTTTGAACCAAAAATATCCGACGAATCCCTTTTCGGAGAGGGTGGTAATAGATTCCTAAGGACTTGTGAAATTTCTAAGCCTGCCTTCGCATTTCCTTAAAAAATCCTTCTGAGATTAGAATACTCAATGAATTTTTCGTTCAGAACATTTGGGAGCAAATTTCTAGGCAGTCTCTCTTTCAAGAGTTGTTTAATTATGAATCTTTGAGAAACTTTTCTCTCGAACTTTGCACAATGGTCGACTTCCGACAGTTGTTGTTTTTGTCAAAAAATTAGAATGCCTCTAGCTATTTGACGAATGCACCTAGGAAGCTGAAACTCAAAGCGAAGGTTTTGCTCTATCGGCCTCCTTCCTCTTCTATCAACCTCCTTCGAAGAGACCTGGAGGTATTTCATATTTTGAAAAAACCACGGCTGTTTTTAATCAGCGTCACGATGAGATTTTGAAAAGTTTTCGCAGATTTGTTCGACTCTTCTAACCATCATTGTGTGGTAATTCATGATGTAAACGAGCCGCTAATCATCGCAGTTGTTAAGGGAACAGCACATTATTGAAGAAGACGAGATGTTCATGAGTAAAGAAATATGTTTGATTGTTTTCATTTTCGCTGTTCATGGGTTTTGTCGAGATATTATGATGTTAAAAGAAAATGACACTTATACGGAAGAGTTATTTCTGAAACGTCTCAAAAGTGAACAACTTCTATCACAATTTCGCTTCGTCATCACCAGTGATCTCCCACTTTGTATGCTTATTTTCCATTTGATTGGTTTACATCTTTCGTGTTATTTCGGAAGGAAACAATTATTCACTGAAATCCTGAACAGATCATTCAAAACAACTAAAAATGAATGTTGATTTTGTGAATATTCATGTAATAAAATAAAAGACCACAAAAGTAGTAACATACGACGAACAATGTTTTCAGCCAGTGATTATCGGACATATCCACGCATCATTGCTGAAGTATTGCGAAAGTATGATGTTCGCGAATTTCATCTCTCTCTAACACAAGGTAACTTTGATTTGTATCAATAAATGAATCCTTTTTGCTGTCTTATTGAAGTTTTGGCTGCGTCCAATTTACCCATGTGCAAATATCAAAAGATAGTAACCGTCCATGCATCATCCAGAGCTCTACAGAAATTTTATCATTATTCGTATCAAAGTTTAGGAAATTAAATTTTGTGGCTTTGCATTATTTCGACTTGATTATAATCGATCATTTGAAGTGACAAATATGATGTGATTCAAGGATTGTGGCATACAGCACAATGGGGCATTGCACCGCAACCTGCAGCTCCAAGTGGTGCGCAGCTATACGCATGGTTCAACGGGAATTCGTCGAGGTTGATTTTATGAATTATTGTTCAGATCTTTTACGACATTTCTCATGTATTTATCACCTCATTTTTGTCTAGTTTCGTTCATATCCAACTTAATTACTATCACTCAATCAAAAGTTCGATCGGCTTTGGTCGAATTTAACCGATATGTAAAGGAAAAAAATTTTAATGGAAACTAAGTTATGAACTCAGAAAACGTATATTTTCACGAACTCTAATTGCCATTTTGAAATTCTTTTGCATTCCCTTAACTTTTGAATTACTCTCGCTATCTCCATTCGCCAGTGTAAATGAATCGGGAATAGGGAACGTTGATAGTTTGAAATTCGAACCTCACTTGAATACCTCGTCCAAATTTTGGTATCTAATCATGCTTCAAAATTTCCTTACTCATTGATGCAATGAGCATTCAGCCTTGAACTACGTTTTATATGCACTCGTGATTTAGTAAATCATAAGTTAGTATAAACTAATTATATACTACTATGATTAGTATATGTTAATTATAAGAAAAATATAAAAAAACGTGAAATTAACGAAAATTAATTTGAGTGTTGATGAAAGGTGGAATTATTTGGTGAATTCACTGAATGGGATATTTTGTACATCGCTTTTGCAAATGGTACCTTCGTTAACCTCAACACCACAGTTGTCGTTCAATGCACGCGGTCTTGTATCTCCATCGTCATCTCACCACAGTATGTTGAGGTGAATATCAATTGATACAATTTAATTGTTTTCATTTAATCATTCGATTTTCAGTTGAACCACTTTACTAGGCACTTTTCAACTGAATTTTGGAATATCACGCGAGTGTTACCGCTATGGCTGAAATATTTTCGTGTTGTATTCATTGATCATGATCACGTAATGATTTTAAGGTATGGCTCGTTGACAGGTGAAAATGTTTGCACTGAAAATTTGACACCTTGGCGTAAATTACTACCTTGTAAGCAGGTAATTCCATTTTCCCCGTGATTCTTTATGAACATTTCGTCTGACATGAATTGACAAGAAAATCAGGATTATTAAGCTAAACACTTGCTCGATTCACTAGCATCATAAAGTTTAAACGTATACTTGCGCCTGTATCATCGAATTCTTGTCATAATGAATGTACAATTCATTTTGTTTTAGACGGGTCTTTCAATGTTACTTAATCCAATCAAATTGTACGGTTCGAAATTCCATTCGATGTCAGTGCATGTTACACGAGTTTGTGAGGTGGGTTTTATTCGTGTCATGTTTTGCTTTCTAAGGTTGTGTCTATCCGAACAAAGGCTTAAAAGTGTACCGAATTAATATTTTATATTGATGCAGTTGGGAGCTATAAGCAAGAATGCAGACATTTGAAGAATTTATTAAGTGATGAAATATTTTGTGAAGAAGAATTCCGATGCTTTATCTAAACTCTCTCATATACACGCAGTTTTAACTGGGTGAGTTTCGCTACTGAAAATGCTGCCATGCTGTTGAGCTTTACCGTTCTTCACTAATTTGCTCATAGAAATCATGTCATTCTGCATCACTTCCTCGCTTTTTTCATTATTCTTATGGTTTCACGTAAGATCTTCGATAGGTCTTCGTTTTTCAGTCGGGAATGTTACCACCTTGTAAAGAGCGTTCTCGAGTTGAAATGAATTTAAATGTGGTTACTGATGTAAATTTACGACATCAGACACTCGGTATGTTTTTAATTGAATTATGAATTAGTTCTTTGGAAAATGTTTCAAATGATATGATTTAATGTGATATTGGATTCGCAGACTCGAAATGCGAGTGTTCCCCACAGAGTAATCAGATTAGACTGGTTACAATTCGAATAAACGAATTAAGTTCTTGTAGTTGTCATAACGATTCGGATGTCAATGGAACTAAACTGAATTTTGATTCCATCAAAACTTTTATGTGCTTCGTTTGAGTTTTATAGTTGTTGTTCAGATTGGAGTTTGTACGAACTGTATGGTCGTAAGTTGGACAATAAGTGTATTATTGCGGATTCGAGTAAAATTTTATTCGAACGTGATCGGAAAGTATGAGCATTTTTCGTTCTTTGAGTGATAATGAATTTATTGGAATGATGAAACTTGATTTCAATGACAGTGATGAAAAAAGGAATAATAACATTATTAATGCGTTCCTCACTGACACTGAATTCACTCGCACGTCCAATGCAACAAGATTTTCAGTTTGAGTTTGCTTGCACGGTGGACCCATGGAAATTGGGTACTCAGTTGTTTTCCAATATATTCTGATCAGTACTGAAAACTATCCGATAACTTATTACTCTTTCCTCCGTTCAAATTTTTACCAATTTCCTCTTTCTTCGTTTTGTTCATTCATTTTCCAATCTCTCCATTCACAGTCAGTTATTGTACGGATGATTTTGAAGTGTTTCTGTTTCATTCAATGTTCTGTTTGAAAGTCCCCATCAAATTTTCTCACCGATGACTGCCGTACTTCCATTTGTTCTTCAGTCAGTCACAATCAACGAGCCCAATGAACAACGTGAATACGATGGTCGTATTTTCAATATTTATGACATCAATAAAATGCCGCAGACTTTTTTTCCTTTCAATTTGATCGCAAAATATAAGTCGCGACTAAATCTCGTCATTGATCGACCGCCTTCTCTTATCAAGTAGGTTTGTTTGGCTTTTACTAACTGCTTGATTCGTCACTTCTCCATTATGTTTTATTTATTTGTAGTTTATTCGTATTGTACATTGTACAGTCAATGAATGTCATAAATGCAGATTGCATAGTTATCTGGGCGGTGTTGATCAGCAGTCAGGATATGTCATAAGCATCATACAAAATAAGCAAACGCGTGATCAACGTGCTGTTTATACGCATATGATACCGTGGTTTATGCGAATCTATTTCCATACTATCCAGCTAAAGTGTGGAACGTTAGATGAGAGTCGTGAGGTTTGCCGTTTACTTTATTCTTTTCGTAAGATTGTTCGGTGAATTTGGCTTTGGAAAATTGCTTAAAGCTGAATTGCCAAAAAAGGATATTTTGAGATAATAATGGTGTTGCCCACATCGACAGCAGCAGCAGTACTGCTGGCAATTAAGGCAAATCTCAATTCTTTTAAGTAGTCTCAGTTGAAGATTCATCCAATAAAGGTTTCATTTTGGCATTTGAAAGTTTTCAGGAAGCGCAAATATCAAAAGAAGCCAACGTGAATCGCCGTAATTTTGTACCAGCCAAAGATCGTCAACGACCGTTCTTGATTGAATGGGATTTTGTGATACCATCCGAATCGTCGTGTGAATTTTCATTCGAATTCGATAAAGCATTTCTGAAGTTTGTTTTATTTTTATTATTTTATTGGAAGGAAATATTCCAGTACGAGTTGACTAGTTCATTTGCGTTGATTGATTCGATACGATAAGACGGTATCGAATTCAGAGTGAGTGAGTTTCCGCCGGATGCAAATCATGGTAGTTATGTGCCAGCAGCCAGTCTGACATTCATCGCACATGATCAAGTTTGGTACGCAAATCGTTCAGCGCTTGGCAGTGATCGAACAACTGCTGTTGATGAGTGAGTCGTTTTTGGTGCTTGAATGATTATTATTGCTGACTTTATCATTGCCATTTTCGTTATTATCAGAAAGATTCTTATGAATTTTAAACTTGTTCGTTTGTTCTCATTGATCCATTCAACAAGTTCTCGTAATATCTTAAAAGTACTGCTGAATGAACCGTTGCAGGTTGACTGGCAAAGAAGCGCTGTCGTCACGTCTCGTAACGATATTCGGTGAAGCGCTGTTGGTTTCATTACCAGTACCCGATTTCAGTATGCCATTCAATGTGATTTGTTTAGTTTGCACGGCGATGGCAATGCTCTTCGGGCCAGTTCACACGCTAACAACGAGAACGTTCGTTCATCGTTTTCTTATTTTTGTGAGAACTCGAAAATTTTCGATTGTTTTGCACGATTCAGCATTACATTCTATTGAAAAGCAAGTCTAGCGTTCAACGATACTTTTTAAAGTTGTAGTAAGTTGCTTCAGGGCAGGTGCTAGTAAATGTTCCACCATATTCTGCTTTTCCAGTTTTCCAAAACAGATTAATTTAATGAATATTTTTCAAAGAATCAATAAAATTGTTGAGATCAATAAGATGACATTACCATATATTGATTACGCGGCAGTAAGTGCACTTCGGAAATGTTAGTATGGTTCGCACGTAAGATGAAGTGCTCTGTTAAATGGTTTCAAAGAGTTTGTGAGAGTAATCTAATGGTATTGTTAAGTTTGCTGCCGTTATCCGAGAAAGATCGAGATCTCGCACCGCAGCCACTCTTACGAAGGTTCACCTCGTTTTTGCGTTCCAAGTTATCCAATGTCATTGGGCGATTGAAGAAATCCAATGGCGACAGTTCAAAGCGATCGTTGGATTCAAAAGGAAATTTGACGGAGGGGAATAGCGCAGACAGTGTATCGCAGATAAAGAATAATGAAGATGCGCTGTCGTCAAACGGTTGGTTGTTTATGACTACATCTCATATCACATTTTGAACATGTATTTTGACATTTTGAGAAATTGGTGAGTGGAAATTCTTTGAGCATTCCTCTTTGTATTCATTTAAAGAATTGATTATAAATCGGGCGTTCAGTTCGATCATTCACTGAAACAAGAAGTTGTTCAAGAAATAGATTCAAGTAATGCGTCATTCATTTGTGCATACTTCATCATTTTCTTCACTTTTGTGTAATAAACGCTTGTACTAAGTGATGCAGTCTTAATGAGTGAAGATGTGATTCAGAGGATGACTCGAAGATGGAGGCAGTGCGAAATGAGACGTGCTTGGAAGGCGATGCATTACGACATCGTAGAAATGTTACGCATCGGGTTCGACGTGCCGATTAGGTGCACATCCATTTTTAGCATTCATAAGAGCTAACCTAAAAAACGGGCTAGGTTACTTTAAGCCTTTATTGTGCATAGTACGAGATCGTTTTTTAGATTTTTAGCTGTCTCCTTTATGATATCGTTGTGACAAGGCCCATTCTTGCAGTTGAACTGGGAAATACGAAAAAGTGTCGAACAGTCTTATGTTAGATTCAAACCAACAGTATTCGAGGAATTAATCTTTTACCTTGCGACCTGTGTTCGCTCTCTATGTGGGCGCAGGTCAACCGATTTCCGTGTTATTCTATGCTGTGCAGACTTTTTTCATTTCTGACCGAACACTCCGTCGAATGGTTCATCCCATCTCGTGCGCGATCTGCCTAGGGGCCTTTTCACTCCGAGAAACCGAGGGATTAATCATCGGTGCAAAATTAGCTAATCGTTCGAGAATTGAGTAAATTACATTGTTGGTGAATTGTCTTAATACTTTTTCTGTGACTGATATCACTAGTTCGTCTGGGAACAACTTTTTGACCGAGGGGAGGACGCCATCAGGGAGCAAAGTGAACACGGGGACCCAGACAAAAAAGTCGAGGAGCAAGTCCCCAATGGGGATCCAGTTTTCCGGCGAATGCTAGGTGTGGTTTAGAATTGAGTCAGCGTCACTCGCATTGTCAAAATCTTATTGTCGCATTATTTGCAGCTTGTAATCTGTTCATATCTGAATCATTTTCAGTGCATTTCAACTATGCCCAAACGTTTCTAAAACATTCCACCCTTAAACGTTTATTATTGCTGCCAAGAAATTGGAATTGTGTAGTTGTTTTGGATAATCTGTTCAACGAAATTTGTATATCACTGAAAAACTGAATTATTTCATCTGTAAATGTTGTTGTCACATTTATTTTATTGTTATGTTTTCTTTTTTCCCTCGTTCCGTCAGTGGTTTTGTTGGAGGAAAGTTTAAAGTGTGTTGTTACATGATGTATTTATTTATAATTGCTTATGATTGCATTTGTTGAATAAGCTTCAGAGAAGCGCCTTTTTTATAACGAAAATCGAATCGAAATATTGACGAATTTTTATTCCTGATTTGTTGATTTTATATAAATTTTATAATTCAATAATGACGTATCGTCTAGTAACTTGTATTTTCTGATGCTCATTTTCTGACGCTAGATTCGATGAAATCCTATCTTTTGAGACTAAGTGAAATCCGAATCAATGAACAACTTTATTCGTTATGAGTGTCACTCTTCATTTACTCTCATTCTTTAGTGGCTATTTCTAGATTTCATTACAGATTCCAGCTCGTTTATAACTCTGCCTGCGTTGTATGTATTTCAGCGTTGTGATCATTGTTATGTAATTGTTATTGATTGTGTCGCAGTATTTCCTAGTAAAAAAATCAGTTGAGTCAAGTTGTTTATATCAAAATATTTGATGACTGATCGTTCTCATCGTTCTGTTTTATTTATTTCATACACTTTTCATTCCTTTTTTTAAAATAATGCATAGTTTTTCACGATCATTAGAGTTCGCATTTTTCGTAGATTATTCTCTCAGTTCAGGCTGATCATAGGCAATTTATTCGTGGAAGTTCGAAAATTGTATTGAGGAAGTGGAATTGTGCAGTGGACGGGCGGGATCAGTTTGGGACAGGTCACTAGCCACAGAAAGGCTGTATGAGTTGATTTGCGATATTCCAATTGCAGTTGGCCTGCCCCCATCAAGATACCGAGGGTTGATAGATGCTGATTAAAGTGTCGTACCTATAATCTTGAAATCAAATTTGATTTGTTTACTAACAATTTTGAAAGCGTTATCAGTGATGCATTTACAAGAATAGATATTCAGTGTTTTGTTAGCCTTTTACGAACGTTTCATGTAGTAATCGTCCTCATTCATCGCTTTGCTAGAATGTGCATATCGTGACTGAAAGACTGTTATTGACGAGAGTGCAACATTTTTGTGTTGATGGAGAATCTACAAGCAAATAAGTTTTCAGCAGGAATGAATGAGGTGGTTGATTTGACTGAAGAAAGCGATGAACTGACACCGCGAGCAAAAGTATCAAGCGATCAGCAAAAATGGGCCTTCTTAATGAACAATCAAAAACGAAAAAATGCATCCAAAAATGTTCCCAAGACATCAAAATCAACACCATCCATTAAAAATGGTGACACTTCATTGGACTTGTACAGTTTACATTAAAATAACAATTGTTATTAGTATCATCATTCGCACAATTACAATTAAAACCATTACCGTCGTTTATATCTGTGGTGATTTCGGTAGTATTTTCATCGATTTCGATTTTCTTATCATCAGCTGTAGTCATATATTGGTCATTTTCATTAATTGTAGCCCTTTATTGACCTTCAACTGCATAGTCAATTGAGTTCACGCAGTTGCTCTTCGCAGAGCTTGCTCAAAGTCTGAGTCTATAAGTCGTCTTCATTTGTGTTCACATTTAGTGTATCATTTTAAAACTTCTCTCAAGATTAACAGTCTCAAAGGAACTGGATAAGCACGTAGCGAGTATTATAATTTGCAAGATTTTTGAATTTCAGATAAGAGAGTGAAGAATTCGAGTGTAGAAAGCAGTTGCATGGAACCGCCTAAAGTGTTATTAGATCATCAAGAAAAATGGGAAATTCCATCAAAAACTGAACCGAATGACACAGTCAAAAACACTTCGAACGCCTTGTCGGAATCAACCGCATCAAATAGTGACGATCCAACAACATCCGGTGATTTATTGGTTGTCGTTATGTTTTTATTATATGGAAGGATAGCAGAAATAATCACCAGACTTGTACAGCAATTGTGCTCGGCATATGACAGGATCGAACATTTGCTCAACTAGCCATGAACTCTCAAATTTTTTAACATCTGATTTCGAAAAATATTTGATCAGCATATAATCTTCTGCCCGTTATTTAATCAGTTGGTGCTCGGTTATCCGTTTGGGTTGAAGTTCAGCCCAAATTTAGGTTGAATAGTGAGTTTAAGAATAAGTGTTGGCTACCCATAAGCAGATAGTTATGATAAAATATTGAGTGAATGGAAGGCGATATAAGTGGTTGTTATATCACATTTATGAGATGCTCTTATTGTTAGTAATCTGTTGTTGCAGTGGTTTACTGATCACTCCCGAACAGTTTATTTCTCATTCTTTTTACCGTGATTGTTTTTGGCGATTTCGATTCTTAAAATGAAGATTTCCTTATTGTTAGTATGTATGGCTTGAAAATTGCAAGAAAGAAGATGAATGCATCGTTATTAATAACAGCAACTGTCGCAAAGATCGCTGCGTTTGAATTCGCTGACAGACACGATGCACCCATACAATTGTATAGATTAAGCACTTCATTATCAGTCGTTCGAAATAACGTTGGCAATTCAGGGCTGGACAAATTAGCGTCGAAAAAACCGTTAACGCCCGATGAAATAGAGAAGGAAGCGAAGAATATTTTGCGGGATGTGTTCGGTTATGAGAAATATAAAACACCAATTCAAAAGAAAGCTATTCTTGGTATCCTTAGAAGTAAGTTCATTTGTCTGATTCTTTTCTCTCTTATTAGTTAATGCAAGCATACGAAGAATCGGTGAGGGCTAAGTGATGGTGGCATGTCTAAACTGAGAGTGCCGATCAACGTGCGATGAAGTCATTCAAACAATGCTGCTCACTGTCAGACTTGTACGATCATTGGACCACAAGTTAAATGCAGCTGAAATCACGGTGGAATTATTGCTAAAGTCACAGTGAGAATGGAAGCAAGAACTTGAATGTAATCTGTGTAAAGTAAAAAAAGTTTTATCATAAGCAGTAGACGAAGGCAGCGATAGACATTGATTGTGATTGCTTAATAGATAGTTTCGACAAGAAGCTGTCTTCAGCGAAACTGAAGAATTTTGATGCAACGAAAAGCTTCTCAGTCAGTTGACATTAGTCAATATTGGTGTGAAACATCTGATGAACAGTAATTCAGATTCATTTTGCTTCCACTGAATATGTGAATCATTTTTCTCTCTAAAAATAAAGTTTTCAACATGAAGAAAGCATTCATTGTCGAAAAAGCAGTTGAAGGTGGAGTTTTTATTTTGCACTGTGCATCAGGATGCGAGAAGAGAAAAAAGTAACTTTCAGAAAAATGGGATGTATTTGTGTGTCTACCGACTGGCGCAGGCAAATCTCTTTGTTATCAGGTGTCGATTAAACTTTGTTTTTCTTCTTTAATTTATACTCGGATTATCAACTGCTCGAATCGGTCTACATGAACAGTTTCTGATGATTTCTGTTCTGACTAATTTCTTCTTCATTTCCGCAGATCCATTTGCTTGGGAAGTCCAGTATTTGATTGTATCAGCGTATTTTGTTTTGATTCGTGCAAAATACAGAAAGGCACATGTTTTTCAATGTCGATGAAATTTCTCGCAAACAATGGCTCAGAAGAGCATCCTGGTCGAAAAACTAGCTACTTCAACCGCACAATCGCATGTTATGGCATGAGATTTATGCAAATGCTTGCATATGTAAAGATTGTCATCCTCTCAGAAAATGTGACGGATATGCCCTAAGTTGTAGTGTAAGGTAGGGCACTTCATTCAAATATAATAAGTTGCATTCCTCTGCGACATCTACTCTCATGAAATTTAAATAAACGATGATAAGAGTAAGTGTTAAGCGAAACTTGGTCAGAATTATAGGTGGAATAGACATCTGAGGTGAACTGATCTGGGAAAGCACTGAAATGAGTGTGCGTACGAAGTATTTGAAGTAACGGGTAAGGGCAGAGCTAATGCGCAGTTGGTAAGCGTACAGCAGATTGGGAATGCTAATGAGCATCAATGAAGTTTCAGTTGCCCGCACTTGTGCACAGCGGTATAACGATAGTATTTTCACCGTTGATAGCGTTGATACAAGATCAAGTACTGGCGTGCAAGGCGCGTGGTATCAAATGTGATTCACTCAACTCCAAGTCAACGGCTGCTGAACGTGAATCCATCATTGAGGTTTTATATTCGCTCTCTTCGGCATCGTGATCGAGTCGATTTCTAGTTTCCATACTGTTGGCCTCTCTGCAAACAGTTGTTGATATCATTGAGCATTTCAAGAATCAATTTTAAGGATCTTCGATCTGCATCACCTCAATTACGGATGCTTTATATAACACCGGAATCTGCGGCCACTCCAAATACTCAACGCCTTATAACATCGTTATATAAGCGTAATCTTCTCAATTACTTCGTTGTTGATGAGGCACATTGTGTTACTCATTGGGGTCATGACTTCCGTCCTGATTATCTCAAGCTTGGAAATTTAAGATCACTAGCACCCGAGGTTCTTCGCTTCGCTTATCATTCAATCCTTTTTTTAAGAAGGTTGCAGTTCGAATCCAACAAAAACTGCTGTAATAAATGATAATATTTGTTATTTTTGAGTGCTCTGTTAGTGCTGAATGAGAGTAATGTGGATAAAAGTTTTGTATATTGATGATGGAAGATCGAGTTTGTGTTCAGATTCGATGGATAGCGCTAACAGCAACTGCTAATCGAAAAGCAGAGGATGATATATTGAAACAACTGAAGCTGAGCAATGTTAAAATGTTCAAAGCATCGACGTTCAGAGCAAATCTTCACTATGATGTCGTTTTGAAGGATCTGATTCAATATGCACCTGAGGTTTTCTTTACTCTCCCAACGATCATCTGTTCACGTTTTCATCAAATTTTCAACAAAAAAATCTTACTTCAATCTTTCAGTCATGATATTTTGAACTATTAGCCATCTTCCTTCATCAGTGATGAAA
Source organism: Anisakis pegreffii (assembly GCA_035041965.1). Taxonomy (NCBI): domain Eukaryota; kingdom Metazoa; phylum Nematoda; class Chromadorea; order Rhabditida; family Anisakidae; genus Anisakis; species Anisakis pegreffii. The sequence goes on from JAPYMA010001088.1 coordinate 16,543, forward strand.
ATTATTATGATCCGGTCTACTGAGGACAGCTAATAATTCATTTCACAGATGTGTGACACATAAGATACTGAAGTGTATGTCCGTCAATGGTCTCAACTGTGATTATGTTATGTTATGTCGGGTTAATCATACATTTGCAGCGTCATTTAGCGTTGTTCCTACTGAAAGCACTAAGTGGTGCGGAGAAGAAGTTGGATAGCAAGAAGAGTGCTGCAGTTCCAGCAGTTACTTCATTCCTCGATGCAACCAATAAGAGAGAATCTCACAAACCGAAAGCGGTCGGTAGATTCATTATTACCAACATTCTCTCTGTTTTTCCTTTTTCTGCCGCTTTACTATTTGATCGATTACTTTCATCGAATCTTTTTACGGAGGCATAGAGATACAAATTTTTGATTCAGAATAATTTGTTAATGAAGTTATTCGTTTCATATAATAAAATTTCAGTTTACGGGCAGTGGTATAGTGTATTGTCGAACACGTGAAGAATGTGAGAAGATGGCAACGCGATTAACCGAAGAAGGTATTCCTGCATGCCCGTATCATGCTGGTTTAGGGAATAAGGTATTTTTAAACAACGGTAAAATGACTTCTATATTGCGATACGTATTAGCATTACGTTCATCGTTTGATGAGGTTGTTAGTGACTTGCTGAGTGCGTTTGTCATGGTATTTGTTTGAGACAAACGTTTAGATGATATAGGTACTGATATTATGTGTGTTTAGCAATATTAAGATGAAGTCGAAGAGATAAACAGTCGTGGTTTGTTTCATTCGACAAGTGTTGAGTGTAACAGTCTTTTGCAAAACATGGGGCTGAGCCGGGGATCGATCCCGGGACCTCTCGCACCCTAAGCGAGAATCATACCACTAGACCACTCAGCCGTGTTGATGTGGATTTTCTCATTTCTTAAATAGTCTTTAATATGTTTTAGGTGCGAGATAGCATTCAAGAAAGATGGATGAAAAATGAAATTCCAGTGATTGCAGCAACAATTTCATTCGGTATGGGTATTGACAAAGCAGACGTGAGGTGAGTTTTGACAATTCAGGGAATCTGTGTTGAAGAATGCAGGAAGAGAAGGTAGACAATTAGTTTGACCATTTGATCAGTTTGTTCCTTTCAAATGGCTGGTTTATGGGTGATTTGATATCAACTACGTTGATATCAAATGTAATCCAGGAATACCAGTCTGCTGTGAAAACAACAACTTAGGAAGGTACTAAATAATCTGGTTGTAAGTGCCTATTTTGTTATGAATTATGAAAATCTGATTTGACGACCGAAAACTGACTTTAGGTGTGTGGTGCATTGGACATCATCACAGAATTTAGCAGCGTACTATCAAGAATCGGGTCGGGCAGGTCGTGATGGAAAGCGTAGTTTTTGCCGTATTTATTACAGTCGGAACGACAGACAACTGTTAAACTTCCTTATCAACCAAGATATCAACAAAATTAAGGTTGATCCAATTTTCAGCATTGTTACTGCTTTTGAGCATTTGATATTCATTAAGGAGCATTGATCATATTAATGACATGACCAGCTGATCAGATGTAAACCAAATCATAGTTTGGCTCGTGTTCGGTAAACTTCAGTGATATTGGTACACCATTCGGTTTTCAGCAAAAGTTTCCCTCACGAGCGAGAAAAAGTTCTTGCTTGAAATCAATTGGTACTATACGAGTGCCGTTAATCATATCCTTGTATTGTCATTGAATCGAATTATCTGAGCGAATTGTGTATATCATCATTCCACGAGTAAGCATCAATGTTTATTTTCCATTAAGGCCAAGAAGATTGATAAAAAACTGATCGAAGAGCAAATTAAAGCGTTGCAACACGGTTTCGAGAAGATGGTTGAATTCTGTGAAAAGCCTTGGTGTGTTATCGTTTGTCACTTTTCTGTCGTTAGTTTAGATTTCCCTTAGTTGGTAATTGTTTTCTTTGACTACCGATTAATGTTCAAGTAAGGTGATTTGACTTGGGACGTAAGCTGAACTTGTTTCGAAAACGTTCATTTGAACCGCTTGATCATTTTTCAGAGCAATTTGATTTATTGTTGAAATTTTTGTAAAGCTCGGCGTTTGGCTTAGAACGCGAACAGTTGATGATTGCTAATGATATAATACAATCGATTTGATCTGCAGTTGTCGACATGTGGCTTTTGCAAAATATTTCGGTGATGAGGATACGCGTCCGTGCGTTACGAGTTGCGATTATTGCAAGAATCCGAAGGTTGCTTTCACTTGATTCATGTCTCAGTAGTGCTATCGGTACGCAGTTGCTTATCTGCAGCACTCATCTCCTTTCGTTGTATTATTATTATATCGCTATCTTAAATTTCAACTATAATATTTACATCCAAAAAAGTGTTTTTTTTATAGGTTTTTGAAACTTTACAGCACTTAAGCACATCATTCACCAGTGCTCACAAAGTTTTCTTTTCACATACGTTGTTTTCCCGATCGTGCTTGTAATCGAATAGTCTTTACGAAATGACTAAACCATAGTTTGATTCTGATCATTCTCCTTCCAGAATTCTATTGATTAAATTGACCGACTTTTCATTTAATGAGGTCGTTATCGCTGATTTTAGTCATTGTGAAGCAACTTTTCGATTCATCTAAAATAAGATTTTTCTTACATTCTTCGCTCATATTTCTATGAGTGGAACTTCTATACCTCAGTGTAACTCAGTAATTGTAACTCAGTTTATTGTACTTAATGTTTCACTAGCCTCTCGATTTCATTTCAATAATAAATAAATAACTGAATAATGGATTATGTTGATTGATTGTACTTGAAATTTTAATTGGGATAATATCGAGTGGCGGTTTAGGTGTGCGAGGCGAACATAGCACAATTCAATGAAGAATTATGGAAAACAGCGGCTTCGTCGAGTGGATATCATAAAAGAGGGCGATTGGCTGAAGATGATGGATTTCTTTACGAAGGTGGAAAACGTTCGAAAACGTATGCATTGTTGCATTTTATTTTTATTCTCGTTCGTTTCAGTTCCGAGACCTTATGATGAACTCTGGTTGGAAATTATTTTTGCGACAACATTTCAAGTGTTTTTGCGAATGATATTGCACTCGTTCGAGAATATCAGTCGTAATTCAAAATGCGAACGAATCGTATTGAACGGTGATTGAATGAGTTATTTGTGTTGAAAACGCTCATGTAAACACATCAATTTTCGTGGAGCTAGTGGTTGATATCGCAGAAAATAATCCATTTGTTTGAAGTGGTGAGGATCCGGATGAGTGTGCTGATGCGACTACGTTACTAGAACGTGAAGAGAGGAAACGTAGAGCGGAAATTGTGAGTCAAGAATTTGCACGGAGACGGAAGGTATTTTATTCGACTTTTAAACTTAGTTCTGATCTTCTGAAGTGTCTTTCTCTTGATCCTTACGAATTTAGCTGTTTAAATGTTCTCTCATAAAATTTCAAAAATTCCTCTACACTGGCATTTTCAAACCGTTTGGACGCAATTCGAAAACATAAACCATTAAAATATTAGAGGACAAAAATTCAACGTATAAGGAAGTGGGATATTGAAGGGATTGGTGAATTTACATAGCAAGGACTTATTTATTATTATGGTACATCATGCGTAAATTATTGGACAGAAGGTATAATGCTCCGTCACTCGGTGAAAGAGGGGATGGAGAGGCACATGAGGCGTAATTTCAGAAAACACTGATCTTTAACGATGGTTTTGTACATATTCTATTTCTCTGAAATACTTGACTCATAGATAATTCTTAAGGCAACCGCGACAAATTCATTCTCTGCTGCTGGATCGTATAATTCAGCTCGCAAGGAAGGCAAGCCGATTTTTATTTTTGTATATTTCTCAGATTTTGTTTACACTTCCTGATCGATTTATTGTTCTTTTTGGCATATTCAATCTCATCTAGTATTAATTCTTAATGATAAATGACAAATAAAATGTGTTGCTTAAACGCCATCAAACTGATAGATCTTCGGAGATGAGCTTGCTTTAGATAGTTGTGAGTAATCGTTCGCTGTGATCGTGTAAGTATATGTCATATAAGTGATGATTTCTCGTCATTTTAGATACATCAGGTATGAAAATAATTCAACCGAACGCAAAAAATATTCCCAATTTGACATCAACCGTAAGTTCCCATCTCGCTGATCATTTCTTATGTTTACGCTAGAGTACTATGAACGTTCTTTCTCTCTTAACTACTTTTTCAATATTACATTTTGAGCTAATTTCGAGGATGGAAAATGAGAGAATTTTCGTATGAGTTCAGTCGAGTGGTTCTTTTTAATAAGATTGATCTCATGAATGCAATTTGTTTTGTTCAGCGTCGAGAAGCGATTCGTGCAGCAATTTACACATCGCTGTTGACAAATCATATGGGCGATGGCGTTAGTGATAGCACTCTCGAGAATGCATCATCATTCATTGAATACGACATCTTTAAAGCATCCAAGAATGGCACCACCTATCAGCACAAAGCATCTCAAAAGGTTCAGTCTTACTGCAGTTCGCTTCTGATTTAGATTTCTGCCTCTAATTGTAAGACAGATGTGACTGCCACCTTCATAAAAGACTAAATTCAGCAAAATTTTTTGAAGAGTTTTTACATTTACATCATTTATGAAACGCTGCGAAAGCTTTTTTGGAAAGAGGGATGATGGGGTCGATAAACTTATTTTATTAGTTTCATGAACTAATTTCTGTGATTTTAGGTAGCCGAAATTAAGAAGATGACCAAAGAAAAGAAAACATTCGAACTACCGTCAAGTACCGAACTCAGTGTGTCATCCGATCCCGTTTCAGCTGTAACATATGAAGGATTTAAGCCAGCGACTAGCTTGATTTGATGAATAGTTTTGAGAATGTTGAACGTAGTTTTATATTCGCTTTTCGAGGCTTAATCGATATTTATACAGGTACATAATCCAATTATCAAACAGTTTCTTTCACTTGGGAACGACATTACTGACACAATCGCTTAGAACTAAACTCATGCAAGTTATTTACAACACTATGTTGATGGCATTATGTTTTGCACTGCTGCAGTGTAGAATTTTTAATGTTATCATTTAACTTGGAACGATAGAATCGATATTCGAATGTTTAATGTAACGTTGACTCAAAGACTCAATCGCTCTTTTGCTGAATGATTCTGATCGATAAATAAATGATGTAGCGCTTGTATCGGTGAACTTTTTCTCGCTCCTATTCAGCTACTCGATTGAAAAATTCTAAACAATTATGCGTTAAACAATTATGTGCCAAATGAGGCCATCGAATGCAGTCTAGGGAATTGTTCTTTTCAAGGATGTGAAAGTACTGCAGATGGGAATAAAATTCGGGAAATTCCTTCTGTTGGACGAATATTTCATGATGACAATGTTTGGTTGTGATATTAGTTGTTCGCATTTATTTGGTGGTATCACGTTGCTTGTATCGGTTTGGACCCGTTGTCAGTTTCAAGTTGTTTACAGTTCATTGGTTAATAAGATATTTTTTAGAAATTGTTGTTTGCATCAGTTTGTTCTGATTTTGCCTCAACATTGTTATTATTGAATTTGCTGCCATTTTTTCTGAATAAACATTTCGTTTGCTAGTGGTCTTTACTGATGCTGAAATTTGTTATTGTATTTATCTGCAAAGTTACTTCATTGAACGAATATCTTTTCTATTGGTACGCATACTTTTTGCAATATTCATGCAATTTCAATGTATTCAACAATGAACTTGTTGCGTTCATGCAAAATTACACACAGAAATTGCAATGCGCTAGTTCGACAGAGGTATACAAGATTAAAGTCTAAAGATTGGTGGTAGAATGGATAAGGTCGTTGGTTTTTAGTGCGGTTCAAGGTGTTTTTGAAAGCGCTCACGAAGGAGAGGAGTTTCGATATGAAAAATTTATATTTTTAAGGGGTAAATTGTCTGTTTGCGAATTGAACTTGTAGAAATTTTTGATGCACTCGGGGTGATGTGCAAATCAGTTATTTTATCCAATCTCTACGATTAGTTTTGTGGTGTAATTGCGATTGTGAAGTATTCACGAACAAAAAATAAGAGTTCACGTGTGTTGTTGTGCTGCTGCTGCTGTGACTTTGCTTAGTGTTTCGCTGTTTTAATCAGTCGATTTCGATTGTGTATATTTCACTGTTTTTATCAGTCAAATACGTCGCATGGTAATTCAACAGTTAATATTGAATGATGAGATTAACGTCACGCGTTGTGAGGAATACGTTCAAAAGCACTTTTAGTCAATGAAAATAACGACGATAAAATGATGGCAAAAGATAAAGTTATTGGTCGTTTCAGATCCAATCGAAGTAGACCTAAATAATTCAGATGATTTAAGTTCCACTGAGTGGCGATTTTTTACAACTCATCTTGCGAATCATCCGTGAAAAATGACATCGGTTTGCAGTAATTGGTTTGTGTTCGGTTAGTTGATTGTGTTTGTTTCGATTGGTTGGTGGTTGGTTGGTTATGTTGAAAGTTAGCAAAGAATCTGAATTGTTTGTCTGCTGGGCATCGGAATGTGCATCCCTTTATGATTTCGAAATGCAAGCACACTTGAAGTATTCTGAATGGAACGATCTTCGGATTGAAGTCAAGTGTAAAAGATGTCAATAGGCATTACTGACTCTAATGTGCGATGAGATTGCTTTCATTGAAGGGTCCATCAAAAAATTATTTGCAATTGTTTCACTACGTGCTCACGTCCGTTTATTATCGTCGTCATCATCAGATAGTAATCAGAAACCGTTATCACAAAATCAACTCTTCAATAAGATCATCGCCGACGAATACGATGGATTCATGCAGTTTCAGAATACTCTCAAAATTCGGTAATTCATTTAGCTGAATTTTGCTGTTCCGTCGAATTTTTATGCGTCATTTTATGAGTATTATTTTCAAATTTATCGCTTTTTTTAATATTGTTGATACCATCGTTGTTATTAATCAATTAATTGTTCAGCTTTCTTCACATTGTCTGATTATGTCATCAAAAATAATTTCAATAAGATTACATTGCTTGTTTGTTTTGATTAGCTTTCTAAACAGATTATTCGTAAAAATTTAAAGGCAGCGGTTCAAGCGAGATCCAACTACGTGGCCCTCTGATGAACAACCATTCGGTTTAACGCATGCCAATTTTATCGGTAAAACTCTACATGAGGTACGGCATTGCATAGTAACACTTTCACTGCAAATTTTCGATATATGCTTGAATCCAGTTTGTTTCGTGTATACTTTCGTGTACGCTTATTTTATGAAACGAATTGTATGATTTGATCGCGAGCGATTCGTTTGCTTAGAATAATGATTAGTAGCAAGGCTTGCATCTGTTCAGATCGACATATAAAAGTTGAGAATAACTTCTGCGCAAAGTATCTCCGGAAGGGGATTTGATTACTTATCTGGTAATTCATATAATTTCTTTAACGCATTTGTGCTTGTAACTGATTTTTTAAAGATAACTGCTGAAAATTATGCATGCGCAATGCAATGATCGTTACACTTTAAAAGTGACGTAGAAAATGGGCATGCAGATTGTAGATTCGTTATGATTTTAATTGTGTACACTTGCTCACACTAAACATTTCAGATTGAATTACGTCCCGAGCGTGCTTTCGCAAATTACTTACCGATGCGACCGTTTGCACTCAGACATTTAGGTCGGATGTTGAGAGTAAGTAATACGTCAGTTTTGTTCTTCAGTCTAGTGGCCAACAAGGCTTTCTTTGTCTGGGATAATTTCTTTTTGAAATTCCTTCGTATATTGCCGCTTCTAAGTTCTAACTTCTGATTTGAACATAGGGAATGGGACCATAAGCGTATTCAAGATTTCGGAGACAATGCAATCGTGTCAAATTCATCTTTTAGCCGTAACCGTAATTTTGCCATCGAGTTGCTGCATTATCACGTCTCATCTACTCTACCGGAAATGAGGAAAATCATTGTCTCATCCCTCTAAGCATTTATTGCGGGATCGTATCGTCTTACCCTCAATCCTTTCCTACCAAAATCCTGTATTTTCTCTTCAGTTGTTTTGTTTCAATTGATGAATTATTGTTCGCGTATTTGTCTGAGTTTCTTCATTTTCAAGGAAAAATTTACGATATTGTACGTACGATATAATTTACGATGCGTTCTAGTGCTTTAATCTGTTATAATTTGTATTCGTGAAAGGCAATTTTTTGGGTACCTTCTCGATTTGAATCAATATGTGGATGTGTTTACGAATTTGAAAATTCACTCTTTGTCCTCTGAATTGCTGATTTCGATACACTCGAGCTAATCCGTAGTGCATTCATTTGCAATTACGTTTCTTTTCAAGGGATATCACATGATAGTGAATACTAAGTGTTGAATGTGTGAAAGTGAAATGAACTTCTTGATGATTTCATGGTGGCAAATGCTTTTATATTATTTAGCCTCAGAATACAGTTCCGAATATCCATATTGAGATGGTATCACTTGTTTATTCGTTTATTACAGGCACGTTTATTCTATCGGACGTTTTCAAAATACGATATACTTGATCAAAGGGCAATAATACAAGGTGCTAGGAAGGCATTTGAGGTCATCAGCCAATCTATTTATAAGGTTATTGCATTTCGTTCGTACGTCATCAGTCTGTATGTTTGATCGCTTAGTGTTTTCTTGAGTGATTACGCATCTGCCGATTCAACGATTAGGAAGCGCGAAATTCGTTTAGAGATTAATTTTTGTTTAGCAGTATTTATGGATTGCTGTGCAGTTATATGGTGAGCAAGTTGCTCTTCGTTCTCTGGTTGTTGTATTATTGCTGATGTATATGTATGGTGGGTGATCGTTTTAAACGAGTGCAACGAATATATTCACTTCAGAATGAATTGCAAGGTCTGATTGATCGAAATATTTGCAATGCGAAAAAGATTCGTCGATTCGAGGAAGTGATGCATGAGATGAGCGATCGACAGAAGCGCCTGCTTGATCTATCACAAAACGATATTATTTCTATTGCGCCGGGTGTTTTAGGTTGTTTCTTGTTTTATTTTGTTTGCAAATTCCCTTGATTATTTATCCGTTCATTTGCTATCGTCATCGTCGCTGTTTTTTAATTATACAGCGACTGTGGTGAATACCGTACAGTATTGTGGAGTAGGATATCGAGCGTGTAACTACCGAGATTTGATCGATGCGTTCTAGCACAATGTTTCTTTGCAGGACCCTTTCAAAATATCCGACAAGTTCTGCTTGAGAACGTTGTACATTTGACGTATTCGATTCTGTGTTGTGCATTCTATCGCAAGGAGATACTCTTCGATGCGGTTAGTGTTTGTTGCAATATTCATCCGTAACGTTTTCATTTCATTCTATTCACATCGCTTGAAATTATACTCTTTTTACCTCTGCCTAAATTTCAGGTGGATAAGTTACCAATACTAGAACCAGCGCAGCTAAAAGAGGATACATTTTTACCAATACCATCGAATTATGGATATGCAGCGCCACGTCTCGTTTTTGCTTACATGGATTTTTCGCACGTGCTGGATATGAACAATCGGAAAGTGGATCCGATTGTGAATCTATTCGATTTCCAGTTTCTTGTTATGTGATCTTTGGATTGAGTTGATTCGGTTTTTAGTGAGTTTAATTGTGCGTTTCTTGATCCTTTACCGTTCTCTATCGGACGTGTAAAATGACGGAGTGAGCAAGAATCGGTTGAGATCTTTTCAGTTCGGTATGACGGTCTACTGCAAATTTCGATTATAATGTTCGTTTTGAAACGCGATTAGAGTTATCGCACTTTTCAGTTTGCTGGACCATTTTTCCGCATTCATTGATTAGGAAAGTGAAATTGCTCGAATTTTCATCGAGTAGTTTCGTTGGCATAGCTCGTCGAGTGGAGAAGTTTACATCACAAAACAAACTTTTGATGAATTGCAAGCGAATTTTGTATATATTAGTTACTTTTCTTCATTTTTGCTCATCTTAACCATTATTTTATTGATTTGAATGTATCGTTAGAATTGTGTCGCATCTGTTTTGTTTTCGTGATTTTGTGCCGTCCCATTAAATTGAAGTGATCATTATTTCTTTATGCCATTCGATTCATTGAAGTTTTCGAAGTCATATACTAATCATGCAATCTTATCTGAATAAGTTTACGCTGATAAACTTATCTCCATATGTTTATCAGCATTAAAGTTGAAGAGTAAGTAAAGTTTGGTCATTTAATGATCATGAATCTTAACTTTCATCGTTGATTTTTTTTAATGTCAACTGTTGAAATCACTTATGGAAGTTGAAAAGTTTCATTTCTAGTCAAATTCTTCTTTCTCAATATTAGTATGATCAAATTGCACCTCCATCAAAAATTTATCTTTCATCCTTGATGAGATAGATCCCTTATATAATTCCAATAATTTGCCACCTCCTGCAAATCAGTTTGCACAATTTGACAAACACAAACTACCTGCATGCATGCCATCATTTGAGTTGCTTTCGTTTACGGGTGGTTGCGTTCTTATTTGATTTTAAAATGATATTACTTCATATGCAGTTTTTTTGTTGGACTTATAGATTCGTAAGATTTAATCGAAATGTAAATTGTTTAGATTGGTTGTGAATTGTTTGTTATGTTGAGACAAAACCGAGTGAATTAAACTTTGTGATACTTCGATTGTTATCGTTGCTGTTATTGTTTTCGTTCCCTAACGATACTTTTCGGTATGTTACCTCAACTTTTGATGCGACCTTACTCGCCTTAATTTTCTCCTTTATTTGGCTTCCTTCCTTCATGATAAAGGATCGAGTGGAGTTTCGATGTCAATTTATTCGTCGGCAAATTGCTGATCATGAGTATAGATTGAGAGAATGCGAATGTGGTCGTGGTAAGTGTCTTCATTGATCTATGTGAAGCACATTTACTCGAGTAATTAACTGTTAGCGAAATGTAGAGTTTTTGTTGTTTTGGTTTTTCAAATTCATTCAGCGGTAATATCGTTGATGAAGTATAGGATCCAATTGGTCATGGATCATATTCGAGAAATTTCGTGATTGAACGTTTAATCCAATTTTAGTGGAGTAATTCTGATTTCTGTGTGTAATAATTATCAAATTTTTGGGTTATGGAAAACGTTTGGGTAAAATTGAAGTGCCCGTTGTTATGTGTTTATTCAAAATCATCTTTTTTGAGAGCAAATCGCACTGATTTGGTTCGTCGTTCAGGTGAATGTTATTTTTTCAATGGAGCTGGTTTTGAGCTCTTTTTCGTGGTTTCTTTTTTTGGTGAAGCTCTGCAGAGTCTTACTCGCTTATCAGTGCATTCTTGAAGCTTTATACAGTAAAAAAGCACATCACTTACGATTAGTGTTTATAGTGGCGAAGAGTCAAAATCATTTTGTATGGATTCGTTTGGTTTGTCCTCTTGATTCACGATGAAATATTTCTGATTTCCATCACATGGCTGAAAAAACCTCAAAACTGAATATTTCCATTGAAGTCTGGACTCAATCTGAGTAGCAGTACAGTCATTCGATGGCACTTTGGCCACTGATGACTTGGTATCTTTTCAGTTTATTATGTATCATCAAGTGCAAATACAAATGCCAGAAACAAATCCACTGATTCAAAACCCGATCCGCAATTATTGTCATATGTGTGGTGAGTGATAGCACAGTTATCACAAGTTTCTCTCTATTGTTTGGGTATCTTAAGAAATTTACTTTCGCATGGAACGGTGTACACAAGTATATTTTGCAATCGGCTCTGGTTGCTTCTAGCATTGATACACCAAGTTGAGCATTTGGAAAACCGAGAAAATTAATTATTTTGAAACGAAGTTTCATTTCGTCTTACCGTACTATCCAATTGTGGAGCTGCCATTATTCTAGGGCGAGATTCAGAACATATCGGAACGAGCGACTGCCAGCTGATCAACGTGAATTTTGGATATCACGAGATGGATTCTTGCAGAAAGAGGAAGTAAAGAAGGTTCGTAAGTACCTTTCTCTTCAAAAATTCTTCCTTTTCGTATTCCAGAAATGAGAAACTATATAATGTTTGTGGTCAAAAGCAGTGAGATAATGAAGTTTCGTTAATTCATCTAGACATCATGAACCGTTCACTTCTGTTGAATCATAACTGCATGAAATTCACCGATTCCAAAATAGATTCGTATCATAATTGTGTTTCCGAATATGTATACTTTGTACGCCTAACTTTTCTTGGGTACTTCATTTTGGTTGCGGACATAATCCGATGGGAGTTTAGGCATAACTGTTATTAGTGTTCATCTCGAAGCAAAGTGGACGGGGATAGGGAGTGGGACCCGACAAAAAGTCGGGAACCGAATTACCCGAGGGGAACCCCGCTGAGATGCATGTGTCCGAGGGGGACTCCGACCAAAAAGCCGGGGAGCAAAATTGTCAGTGAACGGTGTCTTCGTCGGGGACACTGACGGAGACCCCGTTCCACGACAAATGCTATAAGCAGCTGTTCCTCTCCGTCGGGGAGCAAGGCGAACGTTGGGACTCCAACAAAAAATTGGAGGGCAAATTATCAAGGGGAAGGGGTCCGCAGGGGTTATATTCATCTGGGAGGAGGACACTGATTAAAAATGAGGGCAAAATTGTCATGGAACGGCGTACCGGTCGGTGACCCTGATGGAGAACGCTATCACCGACGAACACTAGCTGTTATTATCTACAGTGAGTAAGAATCAAGCAACACGAGTATAACGTGTATGAATAATGATATTGCATGTACAAAACGCCATTGCAGATTGCATGATATTCATAAATTGCAATGTTAATGTTTCAAATCAAATCCTTAAATACTTTTCCGTTTTGAAAACACTAAGAAATTTCCAGCTTCACGTCAGTAAAGAAAGTAATTTTGTCTTTCTGAAGCCAGTGACTCTCACTCGATGGCTGGAGGTAATCCTGAGACGAATTGGTGTAGGTTTTATTCTCCAGTGTTACCACATATTTTTAGCTTTCAAGCTATCTGATTGATAAATTTCAACGATATTTTCACGATTCTTTCCCTTAGCAGCTGTTCATGAAGTAAAAATTAAGCAAGTAACATTTCTCATACAATTTGAGCAGCTCTAACGATTTTCTCCACATGCCGCGCTTTTTAAATGCATTTTCATACCAAATCGTAAAATTGTATTTTCTATTCTTTTTGTTCTCTGTCGCATTCGATTCAAGTCGTGAAAATATCGCCGAGTGTCTCTGTTTCGTTACTATATGGCTTCTTATAATCAAATGCTCACTCATCCAGATACTTCATTCTCGCTTTAAACAAACTTTCATTTTCTAACTGAAATTTTCATGTCAAATGACTGAAGTTTTGTTGATGGTGCGCAAAAATTATTTTCTCAAAAATTGCTTCGCCCCTTTACAATTACAACAAATCAATTTTGTGAGCCGTGGTGTCCTATATCCTCATCCCTCTTGTTTCTTCTAGTCAAATTTCTTGGTGATCCGATCTAAACTTATCTTTTCAACATTCAGATGTTCATTTTTGAACGACTATTCATCATTAAGTTCCCAAGCAGAAACGATGTCGTAAACGCTAGTCATCAGGCGTTCACAATTATAGCTGAGGCAATTCGCAACGTTAGTTCATTTTCATTCGTCTATTCTGCATTTCAGTGTTTTTGAAGAGCATCTCAAGTTTTCACTTTCATGCAACGTAATCGTACGAAAATGGTGCATTTAAGGAATCATTTGAAAAAATACCTTTCTCTTAAAAAACACAGTCGCTTATTCCGCTTATAAAGTATATCTCTCATTGAACTGCTACCTTTTTTTAAATATCTGAGGATATGTGTAATACGTCAAGACGATATTTGTGGATGAGATTTTGATCGTTTTGTTATATTTATATGCGTATGATTATTGACTGGTACACGTTAACTAACAGTTGAGCTATGCGTGGTGGAAACGTTAGAGCGTTGTTTTTACTTGATATTATTGTTGGATAAGTAAAAGGTTGCTGAACTTTGAAGGATGATTTGGATGTATTACGTAGGCGAGGATTATGTACTGTTTATTCACGATTACGGTATCAAAAGAATGAGTTGGATAAACTCACTTCAAAACAAAAGAAAGTGTTCAATATTACAAAGGAAGATCTGATTGGTCATCAAGGAATTCTACGAGTGTTTTATGGTTTTTATTTATTCACTCAATTTATTCATTCATTCAGATTATGATATTTATTTACTCATCAATTCATTCAATTTATCTTTCCTAAAAATTTGAACCGAATTGTATTCTCTGATCGGCGGACCTTTGTTCACATTGAACGGCGTTGAAAACCAAATTGCTATTCGATTTTCGTCATTTTATTCTCTTTACATGCGTATTCATATTTAAGATTTGGACAGATTGCATGATTGTTGTAAAATGGAGAAAATATTCACTTTCTCATTTGAAAAACAGAACAATATTTAGATCATCCATTTCACAATATCCGACTTACCGCGTTACCTAATGATGAAAATGACGAGAATTCACCTCGAACCACTTATCTCCTTTATGGAGTTATGCTAATCGCGCTTTACAAGAAGAATTTACTCTTCAAAACGGTTTGTCATCGTAATCCTCTACATTCTCCTCGTTTCACTTCGTGATTGGTTTCAATTCATAACTTTTGATTGCAGCATATGAATGTCTATTTGATTTACCTTTGAATACAGGAATAATGTTAGTATTTCTCAATTTCAAGGTCTCAAACCACCCACTTCCATCCACTTACAAGTGGGGCACTGACGAACGTATGGTTTTAAAAATGCCCGCAGGTTATGACTTCTTACAACGCAAACATTTGGTGATGTATTTGGAATTTGCTCAGCCACTTAATCTTGAAACACGAACACTCGTTGACGACGTGACTCTGTATGATTTTCATATTGGCTGTTTCTGACGAGATTGCTTCTCGCTGAATTGATTAAACAAACCATTAACAGCATATTTCTTAATTTTTGATTCGTTTGCCTTACATTGCATAGGAAAAACCAAAGATCGATGAACATATTCGATCATTTTGTTGTGTTGTTATGAATTTTCAAGATGATTTGTGTTGTCTTTGAATAGTGCAATAGAGAAATATTCGTATTGAGTTGGTGTATGACACGAATCGTTTTTGTTTCATTATATTCCTTTGTACTCGAATGTTCTCCTGGAACTTTCTGATAACTGATTATATTTGCGTCTTATCGTACAATATTTGACAATACCTCTTTGACGTTCGAAACTTCTATTCAAGATACCATTATGGAATTTATGGCAACCAATCTCTGTGCTTTCATCCAATCTTGTTCAGCAAAAATTTCATGTTATTATTTCAAAACGAAAAAAAGTTATTCACAACCACTACAATTCTTCGTATACGTCTAATACTTTCCGGCGATTTATCCCCGAGATAAACACCGCTCAATATTTGCCCTCCGCGAAGAGACTTCGCATTGATGCTAGAAGAGCTGAATGACTTGTGCATGAATACGTTACTAATAGTAATGCAAGTTGTATTCATTTCACTCATAAATCCAATTCAGTTTGTTTTTTTTGTCGATTGACATTAATTGTCAGCTACGGATAATGTACGAACTTGAATGTTGCTGTGTGGAGACGCGATTGAATGAATAAAGTTGCATTTGCACTCTTTTGTTCATATCACCTTCAGTATTTCATTCACTATTCTTTAGTTCATTGTTGCTGTTTTTGGTATTTTGTTAATTTCATTGATTTATGCTGGTTGATGAACGCTACATTTTTGTGATTTTTAGTGGTTGGATTACACCTTGCTCCTATTTTCATTCCTTTACGTGGATTTGATGATATGTTCTGTGAACATGATTTCGTATTTTGTGAGAATAAATGACTTGAAAGTGAATGATGATAGACTTTTAACTCGATTTTATTTGCTTTGTTCAGCTTGTTGAGTTATTTCAGAATTTTATAGTCTTTGGTTTTCGAATCAAATATCAGTTTCTTCAAGGATTCACTTATGACGAAAAGGCTCCTTATACTTGTTTGCTTGCACAATTCCAATATGCCAAAAACTTATCAGTGAGAACACAAAACTAATATATATTATCTTCGTGCAAATCAACTGCTCACTGCAGTGACTAACTTGAATGAGACTTGTATGTGTAATTAAGCAGAATAGTTTTTGAGATAGTATATCGCAAGAGTCAAATTTATCTTCTGATTTTCTCTGATGGACTGTTATGAATGTGCTTTGAAAGGATTTCATAAGAAATTTTCCAAAAAAATCAGTGATCATGAGTAAAATTCTAAGAATCTGGTTTAAAAAATTCGCAAGAATCCTGGAAGAACGAACTTATTTATTATTCCTAATAGAAAAACTCTACTGCAGCCTCGAGAGAAGGATTCATATGAATCACGGAAGGAAGAGTTTAAGAGTTTAAAAGATGGCGAAATGTAGTCGACATTTGTAGTGATACAGATGATATGTTAATGAATATCTGCATGAAGATTTCTAATCAAAGTCATCATGAAATGCATTAATCGGAAATTCTGGTTGAATGTTCATGTTACACGTTCAAACATTACGAAACATCGAATAATCGCTATCGATAGAGTTATTATATCATAAGATTAGTTGTGAACGGTGTTCACGTAAGAACTAATTCAGTTGAGATTGATTTGCTGCTTACGAAGAAATAGAAGCTTGAAATGTGGGTGTATCCTTCAATAATTTTCAGCTCTTATTAACGTCAAGCATTTGCTCTTGTTTTCGCATCATCTACATCTCGTTACTTGTTAATACAATCGCATTCTATGATTGTTTCCTACAGTACGCTCTTGGCAAAGCTGTGTCCAATGAATTTTTTCAGCTACCAATCGTGAGTAAATTATGCATCGCACGGTACCCGGTCAATCTGCCAAAAGATATTTTGCCTAACGACAGTTTGCCTAAAGACACATTGCCTAACGGACAGTTTGCCTCACAGACAGTTTGCCTAACTTACGGTTTTTAACGAATACCTCGCCTAATAGGCAAACTGTCCGTTCGGCAAACTATCCATTGGGCAAATTGTCCGTTAGGCAATGTGTCTTTAGGCAAACTGTCCGTTAAGCAAACTGTCCATTGGGCAAATTGTCCGTTCGGTTAACTGTCCATTGGGCAAATTGTCCGTTAGGCAAACTGTCCGTTGGACAATGTGTATTTAGGCAAACTGTCCGTTAGACAAAATGTCTTTAGCCACACTGACCGTCCACGACACCGCACTGCTGCTGCTACCCATTAAAATATTGTCCGTCGTACCACTCTTATATAATCACTAACTGCATTCCTATCCACATATACTTCATTCACTATCATGTTTTAATCACAATCACTATTATAACAACAAACTCACTCGCAACAGAACGGACAGATCGCGTCGAATGAATGTGGCCAGTCTTGGTTTCTGACTGCTTTGATTTAGCATAAAAAACACTGGCGTTAGCTGTATCCTTCCGCGTGACTGATTATTATTACTATTATTATTACTGTTATTACTGCCATTGATAACATAATTTGTAAAATCGTTTATGATAGTATCACTCGAGATGAAACTATTATCGGTATGGATGATTGGACGCCTTCTCAAGTCCATTTCATATACCAGTAGTCGAAACGTCGGGTCATTCAGCACCTCCCTCCTGTATGCATAATACTGATGTAACTATTCATAAAAATATTAATAATAATATTTACATAATAATAATAACAATAATAATAATAATAAA
>JAPYMA010001089.1:0-53286 GCA_035041965.1 Anisakis pegreffii
TGGTGGTATCTGTTTATTAGAGTGCAATAAAAAGCATCTAATACTGCAACGAAACAAAAAGTGGATGTTTTTCTGGTGACCGCGGTGAATTGTTTTAACCGTTTCATTGTATTTGATACATTTTTATGATATCATCTTTGGAGAGTAAAATGTAATCAAATTTACGACTGATGCAGTAGTACACCATAACAATAAGTCAATTGGCTGAACGAGTCAATCGCTAATGCAACAACGAGGTATATGTTGACTAATACGGTTGTTCTTATGTGGTTGTTGGTGTGGCTTGAATTCGAATTTAGCACTTTTTATTCTTACCTTTCAAAGACGATATTGGGTGAATCAAAATAACAAAGTAGTGCTGTTGACAAATTATCACTCGTGCAATTAGTAATAACAACGATAACGTCCAACGTGTTGGCGGTGTGCCGTCCTCAGGAACATCTTTTTGAATGAAAAATGATATATTGTGAAATTATATTTACGCTGCTTTCTCAAAAGGTATATAAGTATCGAAATTTGTCAATATCTCATAATATCAATCTTCGACTTTCATAATATCACGAATTAGTTGCTAGAGCATCGTCATGTTTGAATGTTAACATTGTTATGATTCTAGCACAATCAATTGATGAGTGATGTTCAAAAGAAAAGATTTTTACATGGCAAGATTAAGTTCGTGTAACTGAATGTATTAGTTCAAATACTATCTACCGATGGTGTTGTATTACATGATACGTGTGATAAATAAACGCGTGTATGTGCCTGGATATGTCTTTACCGATTGCACAACATAAAATTTACGACATCTTTGTGCGTATCATAAGATGCCTTAAGGGAACGGTGTTTCCTTTGTGAATGGAGTAATAAGTCATCTTGCATAAGTGGCGGTATTCAATAACGCTGATATCGCTGCGCCTGTGGTAAGGAGATGATGCTATATTCATGAAAGGTATCATACTATTGCAAGAGTGAGGCATTACAATCGTTGTTGGAAGAGCTTTTGTTATTGCTAATAAGGTAACGTTTATGAGAATAAAACGGATTGCACACAGTTTTTTGAAAATATGAATTGAAATTTGTTAGGAAGTTGAAAGCCATTGGCGCTGATGCCAACAAACTCAGGTTTGTGCTCATTCTTTCACGTTTTCCTAATGAATCTATGTGCTCTTCTTCATCCTGATAGGTTTGAGATGGCTATCTGAGTAATTTTGATCAAAAATAAACCAACAGTCCACCAAATGAATCGTTCTGCTCAGAATTGGCCTGAAATCATCGAGAGTTCTCCGTTAGTACCAAACTCAGCGAAAACTTCAGGAATTTGTGGATTTAAAAAACTTTCGCACTATTTCCAAAAAATCTGGTAACTTAGAAACTGATTATTTTGAGGTCTGCCAATAATTTAATCTTAAATGGATGTATAAAGGTTATGTGATTCATTTTTATATGCAGTTGATGGGAATCTGAAATCATTAAGAGAACCAGGATTTTTAGACAATAGTGGAGTGACTTAGTTGTGTTTTTGATCATAGTCGTTTTAATTTCTTTATCAACTTAAACGCCAATGATGGGTAACTCACGAGCATATAAGGGAAATGTGAGCATGATGGGCTCATGCAAAGGCAATTTTACCGAGTGAACAGCCACAAATATACTTCTGTAGTAAGCAGCGAGTGAGCAACTGCGAGCGAACTCATAGGCAGTGTCCATAACTGACTCAAAAATTGGAGAATCTGGTAGGGAGAATGGGGAAGGTGCCGGTGAGGAGAGACAGTAAAGCTTTCATGCGAACCTGAGAATAAGCTTAGTTTTAAAGTGTTGTTCCTGATATTGCTAGCCTCTTTTATACATTGATCAATGCAGATATAATGTATTGGAATGGGGGGATTAGCTAACTGAGATGGTTTCAAAAAATCCTCAATATTGTTTGATGTAAACAAAATCGCCCCACAGCATATATATTTTTCTGAAGCTCGAGATTTTGAATAATCCGTTGATGTAGAGAAACAGTCATGCTTCCGGGTAAACCTGAGAGTGTCGTTACTTTGAAAATGGTGATGTTGATATTGCGAATCTCTTGTACACATTGATCAGTGCAGATACTAGGTACTGGAGTGACTGGTTTAGCTATGTGAACTTGAGAAAAAACCTCGTTTGAATGAGGTACACCAGATATTTCTGAATTGAGGCATTGAGTGAGCACCACTGTGATCAAATGAGTAGATTGTGTTGACTGAATGAAATCGCTCAGATGCATGACATAGACTTAGGAAATCAGCTATGTCCTTGAAATCACACACATACATGCTTTTCAGTCGGCAGCATATGCACTTTTCTGAAAGTAGAGATCCTGGTGAATCCCACTGCGTTTAAAGCTTGAATGTTTCAGAGTGAACTTGACGACATACTCAGTATGAAAATCGTATTTCTGAGATAAATGGAATGAAGCGGCAGAATAAAACCGGTCAAATGCACATTATAGCTTGGAACATTCATCTTTATCGTTGAAAGTATGAAGTATCGATCCACTCTTCTTAAAACAGAGGATCTGTTAAATCCGTCATGTTATGAACTCACTTGTTCAGCTCAGACTCGACGAAGTAAATAGTTTGAATATGTTACTCTATTATTACGTTGTGTTGCATTGATAAATCAGCACTGGTGGAACTCGGTCAGCAGGATGACAGAATCCAATATTCAATTATATCTTTCAAACATCGCATAAGTAGTCGGCAGCAAATATATATTTTTGAAACTAGATCTTCTGAATCCGAATTTTCAAAGGATAAGAGCATAGGAATCGATCATCTCTTGCTGATTCTGTTTCGTTGCATTGTGGTATTTCCATTGGAACACCTTGTTTGGTTATTTGTGGGTGAGGGCATTCTCGAACTGAAAGGCAAAAGAATCGAATGATTCGGAAACAGTTCTGACATCAGCTGAAACTAGTATGCAATAACTGATGATCGGTAGAGAGATTAAATGGTTCGGGAAAGTTAGGCGATAGTTATGGAGGGTTCAGCTATAGGAAACATTCAGAGCATTATCGTCCAACATTTTATGTAACTCTTTCATCGGGCAGAATCTCTTCTATTCGTTGGTTCCTAGGAACCATCTCGAAGTTGAGCAAATCTGAGTTCAGTGGTCATCTGAATGTCATATCTGATATGAAAACATATTTTAAAACTGATTCGGTGCTGCTGTTCTCCACCCATCCAGTCGACTATTCACTTTTCAGAATTATGTTATGACAGTCGATTTGAATAGTTACATGCTGGATCACCAACTTCTAAAACCCAAGATTTGAAGGTGCCGGAAACGTGGGAAGCTGTGTTGAATACGCGCTTCAATCAAAGTAAACAATCTCTTCGAGCTGATTATCGCAAAATATTCATTAAGGTGCTCAAATCTGCGCTTCGGCATTCCCATTAAGCCTTTCTTGAATGACCTCTGCATGCTCAAATCTCCTTGCTAACGTCTTATATAATCTTTATATCTGTGTGATTTTGGTCGGAGACATTGCACTGATTGTTTTTTCGTTTCGGTTATTTGGTTCACTCGCATTTCATTATTTTGGTTCACTCTATGCTGCATTGGTTAATAACATTATTTCGGAGTGAATCGTCTTTATTCATAAACAATCACATTTTATTCATAAACAAGCACAACAACAAACAATACAAAAAATCTGATCGTGAGTTTCAGCAAAAAACGCACGAAATCGAGCACTTTTTTACTTTAGGGGGGGGGGGTCGCACGCGAGCAAGCTACACCGAAATCACGCCTACTGCGTATGGCTTCAGCCTAAGCCTAAGCCTGAGCTCGCTTGCTAGCCTCTGTTGTAGCATCGAGCGATCTAAGGCTACGCTTAGATGAGGCTGACGTCATATTTAGGCTGAGGCCATGCGCAGTAGGCGTAGCATACGCGAGTGTGCTCGCGTGCGACACCCCCCTCAAACTTTCTCAACCTCAACTTCATATGCTGTCTCGCATTCTCGAACGTTCGAGAATGCGAGACAGCATATGAAGTTGAGAAAGTTTTGTCATCACCACATTTTGTAAGATATACTACGATCAATGTGATGACAGTGATTGAAATTTGAAGTTAGTTAGTTAATGTTTGAATGAAATGTTCACTTAAATTTGTGATGCAGTTGAGAAATGCTCCTCAGCATGATTGTATGGAATTGATTGGGTGATTGAACTGAATAGGATATGGAACAATTAAGTTCATCTTAACGAGAGCGTTAGTATTGTTGTGAAGTGCTTCTTATGCACTTCCGCACATCTTTCATCGAAATATCTCTGAGCACTGTAAACTTCCACTTAAATGTACAGATTACTTTAAGGTGAAGCTAATCTAGGAAATATCGCAGTAGCGAAATTATGCTCATAAATGAAGGAATTGCTTTCGATATGGCGTAGTTCTATTCCCTTTCGACATGTTTTATCGCCATTTCGGGCAGTACTATCACTTTTTAAACAGTATTGAGCTGAGAGTTACAATCAGTTTCGGTAAGTGATATAATTCGGGATTCCTATTCTCAGTACAATGTAAGGTCACTCCCTAATATCGGTCCGCGATCGTTACGCTCTGAATCTACACGTTTCCAGTAATACAACTCTATACCTAATAGCCTATTAAATTGCACAAATCAGGTATAGACGACGGAAAAGTTAACATGCTTCACCAATTATTAAGGATAAGGTCAATATTGTTATCCAGTATTCACCTAACTGATTTCGGTGTCCTCGCATGGACAAGAAGGCCTTACGCTAGAACCCAGATAAACAAGGAAAATCTGTTCATGCGTCCTATCTTTGCATTCACTACTTCACTCTCATTAGTCACGAACTGCGAGGTTACAGTACTCTTTCAATGACTTATCTTCTCTTCGAAGACGCTAGTTAAATCATAAACTGAAGCATAAACGCTGGTTAAATCAACGTGCTGTCTGACTGGACGGTAATTGACATTCTTCGGAATACGCACTTTATTAGAAGGGAGCAAGATGGATAAAATTAATATAACAATACAACAAGCAACATAACAACAACAACAACAACGATTGCACAATGAAAGTAATAATGAAACAACAATGGAAAGTTTACAAATATCACAACCTTCTTTTGGCAAAATCAATGAATAATGAAAACAGTAATAAATCATGATCAAGTTCTAATTCATTAAAGAAAAAATCATTTTGTGCATGTCGATAATTCTCAAGTGACGTTCGATCATCAGGCGTTAAATACATATCTTCCACTTCAATGGTCTGTAAATCAATGAACGTAATTGAAGTATTCATGAACAAAAATGAAAGAATCTGTCGGGAATAAGCGAAAACAAACGCAACTATAAAACCAACGTCATACAACTTCTGCACCTGACTCAGTAAATTTGTTTGAATCAAATAAATCATATGTTAAAGTTCGTTCAGGTGAAGTGAAAGAAAAATAAATTCATCATTTGCGGGATCACTGTAGAACAATTAAGCAACCTGCTGTTTTTTTGTTGCCTCATCAAGATTTGCATCACTTTCAATATTCGCAATTATTGATTCCATCTTCAGCTGTCGCTCGATAAGCATTCTTAAATTATAAATATTCAACTCAAATACAAAACTTAAGCTTAATTCGAATTCGAATATATGCCTGTAAGATATGATGAATGCTTAATAAACAGATATGCACATGGAAAAAAAGCGGAATAGTTAAAACGGGCAGATGCTTACTTATTTTGCTTAGTCTCATGACGCCGTCGAACGATCACATTACGCAAAATCTGAAACATACGAACGAGTCAAGCATTGATATATACGTTATACACTTAACGTATGTGCAATGCATGATGAACAATGAAAAATGCATTATGATGGAAAAGGAATGAGAATGGTCGGTGAAGCAAAAAAAGAATGAAAATAAAACCATCTGCAGAAAAATAACTGATTTAAAAAACGATAAAAACAATGCAAAATTGTAATTACCTTACAAGTTCTTTCGTACCACAACTGCGCCACATCACTTAAATCAACATGATACAGACAGAAGGTTCGAGCTGGGGCAAAATCATTCGTCTTGGCAATGTGCTTCAATTCAGTCATGTTTAGTTTATGCACTAACAATGCTATTGATATTACTATCAAAAGGACCATATGGTATTGAAATTTCATGAGCGCTCGGTACACCTTAATCACACTGTGACAAATGGAAAGGTCACTCTAAAACATATTTGAGCAGGCATCCTTAATGAATGAGCATGTAAATCTTTCACGAATAGATCAATTAAAATTTGAAACTAAAAATAAATTAGATGAAGAGGAAAGATTGGAATTATTGAATTTTGTTTCAGGTTGACTATTTGAGAATATTAGAACGAACGAACCCGAACAGAAATGAAATTCTCATCTAAGAGCGCATAGCAAAGGTGTTTACTTTCTTTAGCGGATAACATCGCTAATTTTTCAATCTGAAAAACAAAATTTCAATTTTTTCTCATGGTGACGAATAAAGTGTAAAATGGAAAAACGGAATGCGATTCATTGAAAAAATATTCACTTCTCCAGTGAACGACAATTATTGAAATTTATTCGATGTACGTTCATGAAGAATATGAAAATCATGCGAAGATTGACAATAAGGTGTCATCACAAAACATAAACCAAAATTCACCTGTTCTTCTTCGAGATATCCTTTCTGCACTAATAGCCTAAATATACGAACAGCCAATGAATCAAATTTCTCGCGTATCACAGACTCAAGAGCCAACTGACATTGCACGGAGATCGCCTTTTCGAAATCTATGTTAATGAGCTACACCTTACAACATAGTGTACAATTGTATCATATTGAGGCTGTGATTACGATAACGACGAAATCTTGTGTTCTTCACGATGCTTACTTATGAGCAATTCGAAGAAATTGTGATTCAGCTCTATAAAGAATAGCAACCGAAGAACCACAGAAATTTTCGATGTTTGGGTGATTTCAAATAAACGCATCTTTGAATTTTCAAACACCGAACTAAAATGACAATATCTCGAAAAGACCAAAACGAATTTTGAAAACAAACAAACCGACAACATAAAGTCCTCCAGCACTATCCCCAATCCGTCTAACAATTTGATCTTGATCATCACATAATATTCGCAATGCTACTTCAATATCTTTCTTCTCAATACCCATATCGTTATTATTTGCTGTACGCACCACATCTTGTATCTTCAGATTGATATTTCCTCATTATTATCACTATTATTACTACCATTACAGTTGGGATCTCTTACAACAAATCCATTCTCACAGACACAAAAACGCATTAATTCCCTATGTACCACGACCTGCAGAAACGTTTCATTCTACGCAACAGATAAATCATGAAGGCAGTATGCAACAAAACGGTGCAACTAACCGAAATTGGGAATGAAGCGGCTGCTTTTGAATCAGCTTTGAGTTCACTAATTTTCAATAATGTCCGAATTGTTTTGGTGCATTCCGCCCCGAAACTGTCAATCCTATCGACGACACTAACCACCATTTCATCGCGGAGATATCGCTCGAAGCGAGGATAATTCATTCGCCACAATATATCACTATCGCTATCACCATTCTTTTCATCATGGTCACGTTTCCGTTTTCCTATCATTACAATATGTTCAATGCATCATTCAATTCATTCGAAATGTATTTTTGAATCGAATACTTCATTTGACCAATCATTTATAATCGTTCAATCCATTACCTCTTATAGGATTTACAAAAACTTTCAAGAAGAAATTTTCATCTTCCCAAATATTTTTTTCTGAAAAAACATGACCAACGATTCCCAAAGTAAAAGAGAGGAGTCGATCAACTCAAAAAACGAGGTGATAAAAACGAAGAATGCAAATAACTACTTGAATCGGAATCGTTCTTGTTCTGTTGCTTAATATTATTCAGTACCAAATCGGGCACTAGGAATGGATCAGGTTCCTTCTCAAACATCGGACCCATATCACCGTACAATTCCACTTTCGCACATCTTATCACCAGCTGAGCTTCAGCTAGCCGTGCAAATTTTGTTTTGATCTGAAATGAAAACTGAGGGATTTTTAATGTGAATTTATTTTCTGGCGCAACATTCTTTCCAGAATATTCAAAAAAAAACAACTTAAGAATTGAGAAAGCTCAATCTTGATAGACAATAACGAATACAATGGTACCAACAAATGCAAAACGAATTAATAAATGAACGACGAAGTGAATAGCACACCTCACTGATTGGTGCATCCAAACGATCTGAAACGCACCGTAAACAATCAGAACATGATAACCTTCCTCGACACACCAATTCTTCACCAATCGCTTCAGCCACCTCACCATACAACGTTTTGATTATAAATAAACATCTGGTTGATCTCAACAAGCGCAGTACATCTTCAGGCTTTATCGAATAGATTATTCGACGATCTTCTTGACGATACGATAATACATTGTGTTGTTCGAGATTTATCAACGAACGTTTTAACTTGAAATTTTGTGTTTATAATTATGATTTTTTCAAAGATCTGTATGAAAGAACAAGATTTAATTGAGCAAAGGCTGAATGCAAATACATAGGTGATTACGAATGAAAATTTCAAGATTTCGCCATAGTTTATCCACCGACAACGAGGCTCATAATTGAGCATTATCTGCTATGACGTAAGAGGCATTACTATCAATTTTAAGGTCGACGTGTATCGATCCAAAATTTGTGACGAAGTAATCCGATAAAAACAGGAAAGAGAATATAACAAAATGATTTCCACAAAAAAAATTTTCCAAAAGATACCTGACTGATGCTGATAGTTTTGTTCAGTTTCGCTGCAATTGATGATAACGTGCTCTCACCACAGAGAAGCACATTGGCCACTGACCTAACAACCGGTCCAAAGTAATCCTCAATTATCTCACAACACGCTTCCACCTCACACGAACTCATTTTTCATCCGAGTGTGGAACACTTCAAAATCATTATTATTAATACTATTAAATGATGTAGCGCCGAATCGTCGACCGATGCACGTTTTACTTCTTTCAATCCATAAACAAACATTCAGAAGTAAAGAACCCTTATTTACAATAAGATAAAAGTAAGCACATGGCTTGATTTGTAAATCAATGCGATTCAAATGAATACGAAGAACTTCATATGCTACTGAGAATGATATTTATTCAATAATATGTACTCAGCATGGACCGACAATTCCATGAATCATCTGTTTTTTCATTAAAAACCAACGCTAAGAAGGAAAAGCATACTTTACAATACACATAATAATTCGCACTATTCATGACAATAAGAATTACTGTTACGAATGATCACCACAGCAGTTTCACATTAAAAATTTCCTTTGCACAGTGCCTTGGATGAGCTAGACATTTCACTTCCAGTCTGCCGTCAACTCGAACAAAATAACAATGTCTACAACGTAACTTCAGCATACTTTTCACCTGTAATATTCATTTTTTTAAAATGTAACTTCCATTCTATCCGAAAGGTGACTATCATAAAATACTACTATTATGCTTGACAACAACTCTTATTGTTATTCTAGCCTACGCAATTGTTACTTTATTCACGAATATTCAACAAAATTCCGAGGAAAATTTGTCGAATAATACAGTGGTGAATTTCAATCAAGACTAGATATTAGTTTAGAAGTATCAGTTTCAAAAGGGAAGGATTTTTCACTGAATCTGACTGAATAAAAATGCCGTCACTAACTTTCTCGCATTAACAACGATATCAGCTAATTCAACAACTACATGACAATGAATTCGCATGAGAACAAACAATCAAAGGTGTAAAAACGGAAATGAAGCAAACCTTGAATGCTGCACAACTTTCTTTTAACGGTGACTGAATACCCAACAAGCCTCGATAAGTGGGTCGGATCGCATTAACACTCGTCCTTATAACACGACCAAGAATGTTTGAAGACATCTGAAAAACAATAACTCCTCAACATTAACTAATTACAATAGTAAATTTGAATATTGTCGCTACTTCCCTATGACTCTGTCAACTGTTTATGAATTTAATCGTACGTACCACACCACATAATGTTCTAATTTTAGTACCTTATTTCATAAATTGTTCAGTGCAAAACCAGGTTACAATCACGCATATAAATGGGGTAACCAGACGGAATATAGACAGTTCGCCAAGCGCAAACGGAGTGACAGTTCGCCAAGCAACGAAGGTCGCATTTTCATTTGATGTGTTCAGAAATGGGAATTTCTTACTCATTGAACGGGAATAAATCCGGGCAATTTATATATCGTTTTGTAGCGCAGATCCAGAAAAATAAAATGTGATATAAAGAGTGGGTAGCAATGAAGATATGTTCCAGATTTTCTATTTCGCCTTATGTGCGAAAGTCCACGAAACAATTTGAGCACTTACATGTTTGAGTAGTTTCCGTGGTGGTAAGCGGTATCTTTTCACTATTCGTGACGTTCTGCGGCCAGGATTTGGTGGAAGTGGGCGGCGCATTTGAACCTCATTCTCCATATTCTGTTGCACCAAATTTGAAAAAAAAAACAGAAAAATCGAATTACATATCGGTGGTTATCATCGCACATTCACATGATGACCATTGCCTTTCAAAAAATCAACTCTCGCAATAAAGTCAGTTTATTTCTAATGGTGCCGATTCTTCAGACCCTTACAACGCAAAAGAAGCCAACTAAATCTCCTGGTTAAAGTGTTTCATCAACACCTTCTAAAACAATTTCAGAAACTCGGCAGCCCTGAACTGTCCCTTACTTAACCAGGATAATGACGGCAGAAACTCGGCAGAACGGCAACCCTTACTTATCCAGGATAATGACGATACGTAAGCGTCACCCATTTATACAAACTGATTTGGCACCAGTTTACTTCATACATTAATGTTCTACAAATGATCATTGTCCACATGCTTATACTTTGTGATATTCATTATGCATCAATCTTTTTTCTTTGACTGTTTCCATCGCATTGATTGAATTCTTTTTCTTTTCATCTACTCTTTAACAAACGCCGTTTGATTGTCCTGTCAATTTGTTCGTTACTTCGAACAAACTTCATTTGATCGTAAGCGTCAATTTTCTTACTGCTCGGGACCACAGCATTTCGTATCCGATAAAGAACAGTTAGATATAGTTGCATGCAATCTGAATCACTGTATGACCAAAATAAACTTGACACCAGCGACGTTATCACTATTCCAAACAGTTTTTAGAAAAACTCGTGAGAAGAACTCGAATCTGTTATAATAAATACAAGTTGCCGGTCAGCTACTTTATTTATTATGAGTGGCCTTCCAAGTCGTTAAGGTTTGAAGGAATGACTGTTTCTGTTCAATGACATAAGTTTTGGCAGAATAACTGAACTAATGCTGTTTATGACTGCTGTCGAAAAGACTATATAACCTTCAGATATCCCGGGATCCCGAGATTACAGTTCTGATCCCGATCCCGGGATTTAAGTTTTGAAAAATCCCTCGATTTCGGGATTTGATAAAACAGGTCAATTTGTGTGAATTTTGGTAATATGCTCATTTTGAAGTAAGCCTTAATCATTCCCACCTCATTCATATGCAGTCATTTTTGCTGTTTGCCCTATATCATTGGTGAATAGCTAAGGAAATACACGCAATTTGGACGAATGACATGATCAACGACAACTCGATGAAAATTTACCTAACATTTCATTGAATATTCAAGTGATTATTCTGCTCTCAAGTGGTTTATACCATGCTTATCTGGGTGCATTTCTAAGTAGACTAACAGAGATAATCACATTTTCTAATGAAAACCAAGAGCAACAAAGTTCAATGAAATTTTGAGTTCTTCCATCCCACAAGATTTGTTCGGCTTCAATATTCCATCTGTTGATTCAACTGCATGTTCCAAAGACTGCAAGTCTTTTTACTTGGCTATTTGGAAACGTTTTCATCCGATCGAAATGTACATAAATTTTCACTGAGTTCACTCATAGTGAGAATTCATTGCCGAAATGAGCAAAGTTGTTCCATTCAAAAGGATCTTAAGCTTAAATATCAAGTACATTTGCATGATTTTTGATCGCAGTTATCAAATACGTAAGTGCTCGATGGTTCGATGAAAATCCATTGCGGATATTTTTTTACCTTTTTAGATAAAGTTCGAACTTTTAATTATTTCGAAATTCAAATTGCATAATTCATGCGGTGCATTTCTTTCGCAAAAAGTCGAAATTTCCGAAACGGCAGAATTCAGCTGACGTTAATACTGAGAGAAAATGGACTTGAAGCATTGCAAATAAGTGTTTGAGAATCAAGAATTTCGTCTTCACATGCAAGTGTATTGTTATTAGCTTAGACCTGAGATGACAAGATGCCTTAGCATAGAATATACAGTATACCCTTGCGGCATGATCATTGGCATCATTATATGAAATATTAATTTGAATTTGAATACTTAGTTCCTTGGATTTGTTCAATAATTTGTTGAATTAGCTCCTTTCTGATTAATAATGAACATGTTGGTTCAAAAAAATGTGTTTAAACATGCCCCGCATCGATATTCCAATAATTGTTCGATCCCGGGATTATCCCGAGATCAAAAATCGATTCCGGGATTAAAAAATGGTCGGGTTTTGCAAACCCTAGTGCTGAATCTCTGTATTAGCGAAACCGAAGAGAACCACGTGGCCATGTATTTCTTGTCTTATAAGTAAGTTGATCTATTGAAATCATTCTGTTTAGAAGTAAATGAGTCAACGTGTTGATGTTCCCATTCAATGATTTCAGTGCTTTCAGTCCCGTTTAACAAGCAAGAGGGGATTGGGGGAGGTTTTCTGGAAATCATATGATTGATGCTATCGAGCTTGATCTGGCTATAATTGGGCTTGCATCTGATTATCTGTTCTTGACTGTCACTTTCTAATGTTGGACAAATCTATCGATATTATCATGAGTTCCCATCGCCTGCCTAGAAAATAACCTCACTCTCCCAAACACTATTTCAATAGGTATTTCATCGAACCTTACACTAATCGGAATCCTATGACTGATGGCTATGTGTGTACCCTGTAACAGGTACCATTTTGCTGTTTCATCGATAAGGACGCCGATAGGTAGCATAATCATAGGGTTAACGGCTATGGTAAAGTCATGAAAATATCTCATTGATAGAATTAATAGTAGAAGAACTGCTTGAATTGTGCCACTTGAGGTTTCAATTGCAAAATCACTGAAATTCGCATTTCCAATTTGAGTTGCTCCTCAATTTTATTACTTGTAGCATTAAAACGTGAATATTGTGATTCTTTGAAACAGTGTGCCCACAAAAGAACACGTCCTCAATTTCGCAATTTTTTTTACTGCGTGATATATCGTTAGAATACGAAAATTTGTTTAGTTTTTCAACTGCTGATTCATCAAAACAGCAATTGATTCCACTCAAAATCAGTCATTAGGATTATTGCACAACGCTATTTGAGGATAGTTACAAGAGGGCAAAATGTTTTTGATAGCATTGCTGTAACGGCTATGGTATTAGCCATGTTCGCCCTCAGTTTTCCACTACAGTGTACCGTTACAAACTAAACACAGCGATTCCGAAGTGATTCTTTCCACTGCGAACTATTGGTTCGTTCAGTTCACGTTCACATACTCAACTTTTTTTAGCTATACAGACTAATTATTTCTAATTATGTGATTAATTGCCAACATTAATTGCGCAAATGACAATTAGTTTGCGTGAAATTAATGAATTCAACATCTTCATGAGGTATAATTGAGCTCTCTCACGGAGAGTTGCTTTATCAGCGATGAATTTGCGTTTTACCATCATTTTCTTGTTCTTTTTAACTAGGACATAAGTTATTAGATTAAATGTAAGTATCGCAGATTTGGCATTCATTAGTTTTGCTTTTCAGTAACGTTCCTCATTCGATGGAACGTTAGGTTCTTAGGTTCTTCAGGTTTCTGATGAAGTATCCTAAGAATGTTGAGTTTCGCAAGAGGTGATTGAAATGTTTTCGTTTCTCTTCGTTGTTGACGACTTTCTCGGCCTGCCCAATGCGTTTTTTGTAATGTGCTCTGATAGATCTTTATTTCCAACTATTACCTATGTTTCAGTACCTCAATGGACCTTGAACTTTGGTGGACGACTTATATCGGCGACAATACAGGCCAGTTAATTTTTGCTTTTTTTAATATATCCCTTTTTGCATAGACCTTTGGTCCATTAGATAGGTGAAGGGGAGGAGAAGCATTCTGAGCTCTTTAGTTTTGTTTTGAATGGCTGCCCTGGCATTTTAAAAAGAGAACCATCCCTACAAAACTGAGTTTCACGAACGTAGGGTATGAATCGCCTTATGAAGTTAGCGGTAGGTCTGGAAAGTTCGCCTGGACCACTCACCCGAAGAGTCGAGTCGCTAGGTGTTGACTCGAAGAACGTGTTCCTTGTAGTGCTGTTTAGTGACAGCTGGACTGAATTGAATGTGATATCATGTGTGCTGTTAATGGTCATCTTTAAAAAGCATATTTTGATTGCGTGGGTGATCCCAACCCGTCGAGTTGCCAACAAGAGGGGCTAGGTTTAGGTAAATGCGACAGGCGTTCCCCGCCTACCGGCAGTCTCGGCGAATCGGGGAGAAACAACTAAAAATATGTTAGCGATATTTACCCGAGTATCGCTAGCATTTATTCTTCGGAACATATTACGGGCGTTCCCGGCCCGGGAAAGGCGCCGATTTGACCGGGGATAGGGAATGCGCGTAAGTTGGCCTGAGTAGTGTGTTCGTGCATTTGCTCAGGTAACGAGGGTTCCCGGACTCACTGTGCGCACTTTCTCTTAACAGGGGGGAATTATAATCAGGTTGACCATTGGCTTGCGCATATGAAATTGCTTCACTCAGTTCAATGTTGTTAAATGCATTATAAGAAGAAATCTCTCAGGTGTTTGTGGTTACTCGCCGAAGCTTATCTATTAGCTAGTGTCATGATGGCATTCATACAATTCTATGATACAACCCTTATTTCCCTTGCCAGTGCAGTTATTGTCTGTCATAAATGCTACTAAGTTAGTTGATGACTTTAAGAAATCCATCCGAAAGGGAGATATAAATATATTCGTATAGATATATTCCAATTGCTAATGTTAACAACTTTCATGCACTCGATGGCATTCGATTGGGAAGATGGATGATGGATCAACAACGTAACGCGATTAGAATCAACGAAGCGATTGGTTCATCGAGGAGAGGTAATAATTTGATAAATATTTCCTTGTGCATTATTTTTTTTAACCTTATTCCACGGAATGATTCCTAGGTGTTGTTGTTTCGTTGTTAGACGGGTCGGGGACATGTACACTGCATTTTCTAGCGCCCTGTAGGTGTGCGAATGCAGTGTGTCCGGGAGAATGGGCTGATAACCCAAGGAGAAATCCTATCCCGGTTCCGGGTGAACCCGGCATCCGTACCGTCAAACTTCCATGTTCTCATGGACAGCGGCGGGTGACCTCGGGTACTAGATAAATGTGGTGTCTATGTCTCTGGCTAGTCAAGCAACTACTCAAAAGGATAGGAATTGTTTTGTGACATTTTCTTCTTTTTGTTTCTATTGTTTCATTATATGCTCATGGATATATTCCAATCGCTAATATTAAAACTTTCATTGACCCGATGGCATTCGATCGGGAATTCGAATGATGGATCAACAGCAGAATGGACGTTGCAATGGAACCGTTCAGTAGCCACTGCAATTTCATCATGGGTAGGTAAATTGATAAATATTTTCTTATGTTTTATTTACTTTTTTTTCCGTGGACATTAGTTCCATGAAGTAGGTGAGAATGTTCACGGAATGATCCCTGAGTTTTGTTGATCCGTTGTTAGTCGTGTCGCAGACATAGACACTACATTTACTAGCTCCCTGTAGGTGTGCGAATGCAGTGTGTCCGGGAGAATGGGCTGATAACCCAAGGAGAAATCCTATCCCGGTTCCGGGTGAACCCGGCATCCGTACCGTCAGACTACCATATATTTATGGACAGCGGCGGGGGACCTCGGGTTCTAGATAAATGTGATGTCTATGTCTTTGACCAGTCAAGCAACTATTGAAAAGGATAGGAATCATTTTGTGACATTTTCTACTTTTTATTCGAGATGTTTGGTTATAAGCGTATGAATATATTTTAATTGCTGATATTAAAAACTTTCATTCACATGATGGCATTCGACTGGGTCTATGAATGATGGTTCAACGACGGTCCGGAATAGCCGCTTCGACTCGATTGATCAACAGCTGCTGCAGTTGGTTCATCACGGGAAGGTAATAAGTTGAGAAATATTTCCTTTTGTATTAATGAGTTCAGAATTTTTTTATCTTTGATTTATCAGTCGTTTACGCCACAGCTGTTTTTCGAGCAGGGAATGTTTTTTAGGAGACGCTTTTTTGCAGACACTAGGATCTGAGGCTGTGCAGTGGCTAGGTCTCGACCCAGTAAAACCCAACGGCCCTCTTTAGGGCCACCAAGACAATAAACCAAACTTTGTTCATTACTTTTTCAGCGCATCATCTCTTTTAAGAGACTCTATAAACGCTTAGCCACAGGATATCCTGTTTCATAAAATTAGAATATTCAGCGG
This sequence comes from Anisakis pegreffii, assembly GCA_035041965.1. Taxonomy (NCBI): domain Eukaryota; kingdom Metazoa; phylum Nematoda; class Chromadorea; order Rhabditida; family Anisakidae; genus Anisakis; species Anisakis pegreffii. The sequence continues at coordinate 16,646 of JAPYMA010001089.1, forward strand.
CTTTAAATTTCATGGGAAATTCGATGAGTTTTATTAAAATCTGCATGGCTTTCTTCTTTGCTATCATATCCATCTTTTCATGCTTAAGTTTTCTTCCAAATGCATGCTGTGCAATGAATCTGTGCTTCCCGTATTTTTTGTTCATCCTTCATTAGTTTTTTTCGAACGCAGTAACAGATTAGGTTGGAACTCTGTCATTTAGGTTAATTGCATATGTTCCGTTGGATTCATTCCGAATACATCATATACTATAATTGTTAGAGATATTGTTCTATAGTTTTATCTGATGATAACAAATTTAGTACTTCAGAGCAGTATTCTACTTTATGTGTTGGATTCGTCAGTTCGCCGCAATCAAGATGAATTAATTGTCGTGAAGAATTGGTGTCATGATGTCTGCTTTTTTGTTGATGCTTAAATATTTGTAATGAATTGCATGATGTGTTGTGATATATGTTGTTATGTGATATATTTTGTATGTTGTGACGTGTTATATGTTATCTGTTGTAATGCTTTATGTGTTGTATGATGTGATATTTTTCAATTTCCATTTTTGATTTGATTTATAGGAAAAGTGTAAAAGTTTCGGGGAGGGGGTGTTGTTATTTTTCGTTAATTTTGTTGTTGTTGTTTGTTTGTTTCTTTTTGTTGTTGTTGTTTGATTATTGTTATTGTTGTTTTTCATTTTTGAAAGAGCTCTTGAGGAACTTCGTCTTCCGGCCACCTTCGTGTGGTTACAAAGAGCTCTTTCAATCGGTACTGCCTGGCTAGTGAATGATTTTCACTTTTTGTATTTTGGGTTAGACACTGTTTACGGATGAATGGATCAAAAATTATCTTTTGGGTGGTGGAATTCGGGTCACCAGTAACGGGGACGTGTTCACTAGCTAGGTGGTACCACCTGATTTCCAGTTCAGACCAGAGATTGAGGCTGTCGATGTTTTTGTGAGACTTGGAAGGGTCTGGATAGGTTCATTTTCATCGGATGACACAGCCATCGCTCTGGTACTTTGGGTAGTAAACGGCTGCTTATCAGCTCGGATTAGTCGGGGCCGATAAGGCGTTTTCTACCCGAAGATACGTTGAACTGGAAGTCAGGCTTTTCTTTTCTGGGGCGCTGACCGCGAAACGGCACTTCGGCACCCGTCTAGCGGTCAGTGAGCCCCCAAGAAACGGTCAGGTTGGGTTGTCTGTGACGGTTATTTCTAGAAATTTTAAAATTCCCGCATTTGAAAACATACCAATTTATACGGCAGTGATAGGTTGCCACATTTGGCACAAAGGCAAATTTGCACTGTTTGTTCTTTTTATTCATTTGTTTTAAGATTTTTTTCCGTTTTCTATGCTTCGTAAGGTGAAGGGGGGAACGCTATTCAAGATAATGCAATGAGAAAGTGGTGAGGAGCAAGTTTTTCGCATAAATATCAGGGTTATCGTGTGATTCAGGTTGTAACCTTTAATATGACTGGTTTAGTCTGTGATCATTTAGCTCAGAATAGCGTTCGTCACAGTGCATTTTTATGGCTGCAGGATCTCGTCAGCCAGGGAATTGCTCAATTTTGGTTCCGCAACCTGCTTAAAGGATAGTACCACAGGATTCTTAGAGTAACATATCATGCCGGTGTCAACGTTAACCGTCGATCTTTGAACGATGCACTTTCTGAAGTGATTGATTCCGATATGCCTTGATATATCACTTTTAGAATCTCAAAAGGATATAAGAACGCGACTCGAAATCAAATAGACTTTCGTACCAATCCGACGAATCTTGAACGTTTTATGCAACACTTTGATTGCTGAAGGAAAGTTGAAGCATAATTTGGAGAGCTGTCAATATTTCATCGAAGGCATTGCTGAGCCGGGTAAAGATCAGGTTTGTCAGTCACGCTCATTAATTAGTGTGCATTAATATTGCGAGCATCACTCTGATTTCAAGTGTACGCAAGCTTCATGATCACATGATTGACTGACTTCAGATGATAGGATTTGAATTTGATCGAATTTATAAGTTTTCAGCGAAAATGCAGAGATGTGAAGCAATGTAATGACTGCTTGCTACCGAAAATTCGGAAAGAATGTGGCAAGGAAGCATCGAATGAGTTCGATAGAGTTATGAATGGGTTGGATGTCGTGTTTGTATCATCTCAACGCAACAAATAATGATCATTCCGCGTCCAAATTCATTTTGATTCTCATCGACTTTCATATATCAAGGATAAAGGTAGAATTTTAGCTCTTATTGTCGAGATAAATTCCACTGAAAAAAAAGTCAAATGAATGAAAAGATTTTCGAGCAAAACGTTCAACTGTATAGTTAAGATAAGTTCACGAACATCAGTTTTGCAAAATGGATGTGTTGCTGCTCACTTTTATTCACTGAATGTACCAACTAATTTTGCAAAATGATTTGAAAATATTTTTGTTACGAATATGGCATTGCTGATGATGTAGGCACAGGATATACTTCAAACAAGCTAAATTAAGCATGTGTTCGAACGTTTCGATGAACCGTTGTACATAAGAACAGAATCGCTAAATATTTGATGTTTCTGTTGTTATTGCTTTGATTTATGCGCATTATTTTCAACTGAAGAAAAACAAATAAAACATTTTTGATTGTGTTTTGGCAATTGAATAGATTAACATCACATTTAAAGAATTTGTGAGAAAATTTTCATAATCCATAAAAAGTTACAATTGCATTATAAGAGAAATTATCTTTAACTGATTTATTTAATCAAATGATCTGTTCCGACACTTTTTCCACTGGATCATCGTCACGCACATCATAAAACATAATTAAACAAACATCGAGGACTGAATTGAATTCTCTCGAAGGACATGAAAATATGACATGGAAACGAGTGAGAACTCTCGAATAGAATGATGGATTCTCTTGAGGGGAAACGAAGTTTTATGAAGGGCTGTTGGAATGCAATCCAAATACAGTTTTCTCAAATGCAAAGCCAACTATCGCTGGATTTGAACAACAGCGTTGTAAATTCAATTCAGCAGAAACAGTTGTTACGACATCCACATAGCATGTAACATGAATACTCTTATGAATGTCGCTTGGCAACTATCAACCTTTTTCTTTTATTCAACTATTTGAAAAGAGAAAATTCTCTTGGAAACACTTGAAACAAATGAAACAAGCAAATTATCTTACTATTAGACAAAGGAAGACAAAAAGGAAAAGAACAATCTAATAGTAAACACATTTATTCAATTATTGTTCTGATTAGCTGAGGTTTATTGCAGTTGATTGCAGTAAAAGCATAAGGTTACGAATAATCTGAGGAAATGGCTGAACTGGAAATAACTAGACGGACTCCATCTAACAATCGATTTTTGATCCCGGGATTATCCCGGGATCAAAAATCGATCCCGGAATTAAATCCTGATCCCGATATTGAAAAATCGTCGGGATTTTGCAAACCCTATTGTTAATGCTCTGAACTCCAGGATCAGTCAGTCAGTAAAACTGTTGATATTGGACACTATGAACAACAATTTACATTTGGAGGAATTGGCTCGAACAATTGCGACGAAATAATGCATTTTCGATTGATTCATGTTTCGATTCACGACTAGTTCAAGCTTTGAACAAACTGTTTGCAAAAATTGTATCCGTAATGTGAATTCATAGCTGAATTCACATGCTATCAACATCAACAAGTGCCCTTTCACTCTCGTCACTTATGAATTGCTTTTTCATCCAGGTGTTCTGAATGGTCTCCTAGAAAACGGGCTCTAGCAGTGTTGGATATCATTGGATAGAAAAATGTCCGTAGCTTGAGCGTAAGTGTGAGCATAAAAATGAGTGGTTATAGGTTTACGTTCATCAGATGACCGTACCCTGTGAGTGCTAACTGCTGTCAATATGTTCACTGTCACTTTTTGTACGTAAATTTGTAGTTTTCCATGACTGTCTAATACGACACAGTTGAAAGCGTAAGAGTCGCATGTGTTCTGAAAACTCTTGAAGGTTCCGTAAAATGGTTTCATAAAACTGGTTTCTTCATAAAGATGAACAAACCGGATGTGACTGAAAACTCCAACGATCAACCCAAAACGCAATTCCACTGTTAGATGATTCCAATTACTACGGGAGTCCATACACCATCGGTGAGCACCATTTTATTTTCGAAATGTGGACGCACTTGTTTACGGCAGTTTTGACTGTACCAGGTTTATTCAGCAAGTAACTGTTATAAGTGTCAAGGCACCTTCGCAATTTAGTCTTTCAGATGTTCGCTATCAGTCCAACATGGAGTCCAAATTATGAGTGGAGTGGGATAATATTAGGTTTTAATATGAGCTGATGCACTCTTGTAACGCCATTTCTCTTGCCGATATTTGATGAAGTACGAATGCGATCATTCGTTGTTTCCGACTACATACTCGTTAATTGGTTGTTCATTAAACTAATTAAGCAATTGAAATCGAAAAGGTTTACGTTGTATTGTTATAAAAAACATTTGATATGGTTTTGAAGTTTGAGTGGATGAGAATTTTATAAATCAAACATCACATCGCTTCACTTTCATCCAATAACAGAACTGTTCATTCATTGATTATTATTTTTGAATGTTCTCTTAAGTGAGAGAGACACTGAGGATGTTATCGATGCTTTGATGTTTATTGTTGTATTTGGAAGTCAGTTCGCTCTTTGATTCATCCTTTTCCTTTTTTATTTTCTTAACCTTCCGGCGTTTATACGTCTACGTGTTCTTTGCTTGAGTCTTTCAATTTTTGTTCATTGGAGAAAGAAAAGGGAAAATCGCTTCAATTAACAGGTAGTTGTTATCGTTTACAACATATGATTTTGCTTGCATTTTCACGTCTTGTATTTATTGAATATGATTTTCGCAGACTTTGGAGTAGACATGTGTAATAGTGATGTTGTAATAGGGAGAAGGTGGATGCACCCAATCCGATAATTTGAGTTCGTTTTATGTATTTATTTAGTATATATCAGTAATGGAATAAACTATAATTTTCGGTTGTTAAATCATTTCGTTCGATCATATTATTAAAAAGTAAATTGTCTACTGAATGTTAATTGTACTGAATATTTTTGTAATTACTGTGTTCATGAAATTCGCATTAAAAACTTTTGTAATTATTGGGCAGTGCTGTGAGACTCAACGTGAACCCTGGATGAGCCTCAATCCTGCAACTCAAGTTTCAAAGTGAAATGAGAGTGAGCCTTCATCTCAGAGTAAGTGTCAGGCCGAGCCCAACGATGGGCCTCAGCCAGAAGCTGGAATTAGCTTTCCGGCGAGGATTTATTTATGACCCGACCCTGTTTCTTAAACACGTTAACTACAAGATTGCCATTGTATTGAAGTATAATGCGATATAGAATTTAAAAACCTTTTCATAATTGCATCAAACTGAGCGCTTGCCATAACGTTCGATTTCAGGTCATTGTTCATGCGCTCATCGTCAAATTTATCTATATTCGGATGTAAATGTCTGTATGGATCATACTAGGCGGCTAGTATGAATCATTCGATGACATTGTTATGAATCAATGATGTTAAACCACTTGTGACTGCTTTGTTCTTTATTGATCGAGAATTATTTTCTTTCAGCGATAGTGTTGTTCAGAAGGGAATGCGGTTGTGGAAATGGAGTACTCCATATGTGTTACTTTTGCTTAGTGCTTTCTACGCGGTTCGCTCAGAATTCTCCAGAAACGCTGAAGTAAAAGTGATCACGTCACATGTTTTTGTTTGAATTCGCATAAGCGTTTTTCATTATGACTCTGCTCATGCCGAATCAATTTATCCCATCAAATCATACGAAAGTTAAGGGGCCGAGAAGTTGATAATGTCTAGTTTTGATGAAACAGTGGTTTAAGTACATTCTTTCCCGTGCAGTCATAAATTCGTTTTGTGCACTGAAATGATAACTATACTGATTATGTTGATGGAGCGGTCATGGACCGATTATAATATTGCCAATTAAAACAAAGTGAATCTGATATTCCCAAATTTTTTTGCTCCAGTTTTGCTGAATGCCACTGATGAAAGTAGATGTTTGTGAACGAAACAGTCAGGTTCGATTCGTTAACACCTCATATAATTACAGTCGGCGTTAACGAATAATGGTGCGACAGAACTCGGTTTTGTTACAACCGAAAAGAAGACACATTTATCGGGTATAAGAGTTGAGGGCGACCCATCTGAAGACGATGGATTCGTCGGATATACGTATGTTTCTACTTAATTCATTTGATTTTCATAGCTTCCATCATGAGTTCATTGCTTTTCATGAGTTTCTTTATTCATCTGTAAAACTGTTAGAGTAATGATTCTATTTTAGTGTGGAATATGTCAGTATGTTTATCCCATCATTCTTTTTGCGTAGCACATACAAAAAATCATCCGATTGAATCGTTCGTCCTTTTATAGGTGTGTTTTGATCCAAAATGTAGCTTCTTCTTCGCACTGTGACATTCCTTTTAGTGAAGTATGTTGAACATATCTTAAGTTAGCAATAGTGGATTGTCCATGTTATCATGATGTATTTATTTCAATAGTTTTTCGTGTCGCTGTCCTTTATCTGTCGCTTATTTTATTCAAAGGGAATCCACTGTCATAAATGTTACCGAATACGGGAAGCACATTTTGTGTTTTGATATTGATTATGAACAGTGCCACACATTCTGATGATATTATTGAATGTACGACTCAGAAATATTTTAACAGAAATATTATCAATTTAAACGTGGATTATAATTATCGTGATTCCCACTCCTTAACAAAATTTATGCATTTCTTATTCCTGAAACTTTATCACTGCCAATCATGAACTATTCTATCGGACGATTGATCGCATATTTAAAGCGGATTTTCTAAAGATTTATGATAGAAATTATATGAAAAGTCGATAATCTAAGATGTTGTGGAACAATAACGATAAATTTCAGTGAGAAAGAAGTATCGATAGTACATCCAGATACACCAGTGCGTGTAGTGTTGTTCGGTTTTGGTATGGATGATATAGCGCTGGTGATATTCACACGAAATCCGAGTAATTGCTCGTCATTCGTGATTGCAATTGCGCAGCCGGATTTTACGATTCAGACTGAAAAAAGAGTTGTTGTTAAGGCTGTTTTTCCCGAGTTAGTTTTATCTTCTTGATTTTTTGATATTTTATTCATTTCGACTAGAAAATTTCTTATAACTAATGAATTGAATCTAAATTTCTAGAAGTTGATAACATTGTGAAGCATCTGTACGTAGTGATAAGAATTGCAGCAATATTGAAATAAATTCCGTTAATTCACACTAAAATAGGTTCATGAATTCCAAAATCGACTGGTCAAATTAATTTGCACATGCTTACAATGATTGTTTAGTGTTCAATCGAAATTTCGTGTATAATGGTATTCATTCAAAAATTGCAGTTCAAAAGATTTGTATTATGTATGTGTTCGTCAGAAGCCTCGCGAAACACCATCCGGTGAGCTGATCGAATCGCATTTTCTTACGGTTTGTGAACTTTGTGATTATTTTAGTCATTCCATCTAGTTAATTCCGCGCTTTCTTGTTCATATCGAATGACAAATCTGCACTGAGATAGTTGCGTATTGATTCTTTTTTGACGATTTATGAAGTTTTCTCACGGTTTGTTAGCGATCTGCGGTAGAAATTGTATGCAAAGTCGATGAATTAAGATGTGAAATTGAAGTAGCAACTTTTCGAACGTATGCGAATGATTGCCGTCTACATAAATGTTCCTAGCGGAAGTATTGTCAGGATGTAAATATTTAAGTTGAACGACATTCGTGCAACAATATCAACTGAAATACCTCCACGGAAGTACTATTTGCCGATGGGTCTTCAAATAACGATAATCTCGTGTTTACTCGTCCTGTCTGGTCTCTTCTCAGGTCTTAACCTGGGTCTTATGGCGCTTACTCCACAAGAATTGATGCTCATACAAAAATCTGGTTTGTTTCGTCAACAGGATACTATTTTTAGTCCCTTAATTACTTTACTCCCATTTTATGTTCTCTATTCAAAATATTAAAATTGTAACTCATTCAGAGTCATTTGAACGACCGATGTTAATGAATTCAAATGACAGTGGTAATAATAACAGTGATAGTAATAATGACATTCGTAATCGTTTTATTACGATAGTGATAACGCTACTGATAGAGGTAGTGATAATGGTGATCAAAGGGATGCATATTTTAAAGGTTCAAAAATGGAACGGGCATATGCTGAAGTGATCTTACCAGTGCGCAAATCCGGCAATTTGTTGCTGTGCGCGCTGCTGATTGGCAATGTGTGTGTTAATTCGGCGATATCGATCTTATTTGATGATTTAACGAGTGGTTACGTGGCACTTATAGTCTCATCTGCGGGTATTGTTGTCTTCGGTGAAATATTTCCACAGAGTTTATGCGTCAAGTTAGTTTTGTATTACCGAATTCATTTCATTTCACTTGTTTTTTGGTTCTGGTCAGGTTCGTGTCTGTGATTCAGCGTTCAAAAATTTAATGTCTAATCCATGAACTTGTTGTTTTTCTAAACAAAGCTGCAAATTTTGATTTATTTTATGAGATTGAATAATCCTATTTATTTTGTGTAAGACGTTTTCGATCATAAAGAAATTTCAATACGTTCAAAAGTATATTTTTATCAGTGGTGATATTATCGTTATTGCGAAGTTTACCACGAAAGTGCTCATTTAGGAAAGGATTAGCGGTGGGTGCCCGTACGATATGGATAACTCGTTTCTTCATGGTGCTGACATTTCCGCTTGCCTATCCGATCAGTAAGATTCTGGATTGTGTCCTCGGTGACGAGGTTTGATTTTAAAGATGTTCCTTTTTTCATTATTCCTTTCATCTGGTTCCAGTTGTACAAAAATATGTCCTGTCTTCCAATCGGCTCTATACTCGTTCATTCACATAATTTTTTCCGTTGTGATGAAACGAAAACGATTTCAGGTTGTATCATATGATCGTAAACGCCTAATGGAACTCATAAAAATGTCGACGAGAGACGAAGAAGGTCTTGCTGAAGAGCTGAAAATTGCCGTTGGCGCGATGGAAATATCTGATAAAACAGTCAGCGATGTGATGACGATGATTGATGTTCGTTTTTAGGGACGTTGGTTGTTGGTTTACATTTCGATAGCTGAATCATTCTTTATGAACAGTAATAAGTTCTTTGCTTCAACATCCATTCTTATGGAATTTGTTGATGAATCTTTAAAAATTTTACTCAACCTAAATATTTGTTATTATCTAATAATTGTTTTTAATGATTTATTTGCTACCCCGTAAAATGTTTACTCTATTTTTGATTTTTAAAAATTGTTATAGGATGTGTTTATGCTCCCAGATACAACAGTTCTGAATACGAAGACTGTTGCTGAAATACTTCGAATGGGATACACACGAATTCCAGTATATTCTGGCGATAGGTAAGTAAAATCCTTTCATAAATGTGTGCGAATTTTCTGATGATCCATCAAAGCCTTCTAATGTATGCAATACAAAGTCATCGTTGGCAATTATATTATCTTTCAGAAATTCGGTGGTGGCGTTATTGTTCGTGAAGGATTTGGCGTTGTTGGATCCGGATGACAATTTCACGATACAAACGGTTTGCGGATATCATGAACATCCATTACGATTCGTGATGGAAGACACTCCCTTGAGGGTGATGCTCGAAGAATTCAAAAAGGTGAATTTATCATTTCCATTTCGGAGTTGAATGCGTACTGCGTGTGCTCGTTTTATAGTGAATAAAGGAGACATTTGCTGCGTGTTAATATTTGGAGGTGAACTGTTAGTGTGATTGATGAGTTATTGTTATTTAGGGTGATTATCATTTGGCGATGGTTCAGCGCATTGTCGCACCTGAAGAAAGTGATCCATCTTATGAGTTAGTTGGGATTGTGACCCTGGAGGATATAGTTGAAGAGATATTACAAGCGGAAATCGTTGATGAAACTGACGTTGTGACTGATAACGTTCATCGAACACGGAGACGAGGTGCACAGGTTGGTGTTTCGTGCACTCATTACTATTATACATTCACGCATTTACTGTTCATCTCTTTAAAACGCATCTGTCAGACACTTATTTTGAAAATTTTCATCTTGCTGAGTATGTTTTAACAGAATTTGTTTGTTTAGTTTGTGTTTATCAGTACGAAAATCGCTTTTTGCAATTATCTCTGATATCGATTTATTTCGATTTTTTAGAATGTTTCTTGTCATCCCTAAAAGTTCATGTAATCCTAAAAAAATACTAGTGTGTTTGTTCAGAAAATCAATCGTAATTCAAGAATTTTTGATTGAAAGATAAAAAAGTTTTTTGTTGCGACAAGATCCTAATTTCGAAGTTATATTGAAGCTGCATGCTTTCCGAGGGTTTAATTTGCGCTCGCAATCTCAAATAATCATTTATGAATTTCGTGTTTACTCTCTGTTACAATTGATCTTTGGTGATAATTTTTCTTGAATACGTCATTTGATCGGTTTTCACAATATTCTCTTCTCCCATCGAAATTCTTTTATCGTTCAATTCCTAAGCTTTTCGAGTTGATCTTGCGCGCAGCTCGCCCAATTGCCACATGGCTCGTTGTCATTCAAACCACACCCTGTTCATGCCATAAGTGTATCTTGATTCAATTCACTACTCGCTTTTGATATTACATCTTTGATCAGTTTTCACTCGAATCTACTCAACTGATACGTCATGTTGAAAAGCATGTTTGTTTAATTACGGTATAATTCGTTCTAAATTTTACTCAACTGGTGTTCGAGCTCTATTGCAGCAACGTGTAAAAAGAGATTGATTGATGCGCTTTGTCAAAGATCCATTGATGCGGTGGTGTATATCCATAGATTAGTATGTATGATATCATTCACCACATTATGTCTAGTCACTTAAGCTTTGAAAATTTTCATCCATTCAGCACTTTCTAAACGCACTTTAAACTTAGTTCACGATCCAGAATGAACTGAGGCATTTATCCGTCCAGTGTGTTTCCTATTGACATGTGTAGTTCGTCACCTCAAATCTTCTTTCATCTACATAAGAGCGATTGTAACAACTGCTGCATCGGAACACAATGCACTTTCACTAACGTTTTCATGCAGCAAAATGATACCGTGCACTTCGTTGAGAATTGAAGATGTTGCAATTGAGCAAGAAATACGTTTTTAGAATGTACGTTAGCTAGTGAGTTTTCTCCGATTGGTAAAATGTATTGTGTTACTGTGTCTGCACTAGTGATGGCAGTCCAACGAAAAACCGACCAACTCCGCATGTCAGCCTTCGGACAGTCGGAATCCGACCGAATTTACATTTTGGGATTCCGACCGACCTAGCAAATTGTTCAGTCGAAATCCGAATGTCGGAATTTCCACCGATCATCAGTCGAATGCTGTCACTAGTCTGCATGTCACCGGAACAATACTGATATATTTTCTGATATTGTGAATATCGTTGCTTCCATCCATTCAACATAAAATTGTGTTAGATTATCTTTGCATGTGGAATCAGATCATTTGCTATTGACTGGAATGAATGTATTGTTGTATTATGAAATTTGGTGATGGAATTATCTGTAAGAACGAAAACTGAAAGAGTCTGACAAAAAAAGATGAATTCGGGCGATAAGATCATTCATCTTCTTTGTTTTCTCGTTTTTATAGATTCGCTTGCATTTTATATCACTGGGGAGCAATAAAATGAGATATTCATACGAAGTTGGGGAAAATGATCGCAAAATTAGTTTTCATGTATTTGTACAAGACTTTATCGCTAACATCTTCTAGGTTGCTGTGGTAATGTTCTCAGCAAAAGTATTGCAGATTTTTTTTGTAAATTTATTAATCTCTGGTAATCGTCAAATTAGTTTCTCGGTGAAGAATTCTGTGTTTTTCGTTTGAATGCTTGTAATGATCAGAGTTATGTTCTGATGAATTTCTAATGTGTTCACTGCATGCCGTGATCGCATTAAACTTGTAATGTCATTTGCTATCTAAACTCATCATTTGCTAACAAAACATCAGAGAAGTGTAAATAAAAAGAAAAATGCCCTGGAAGTAACTTTCATTCTCATAAGAATCTCTCAACCATCAACCCAAGTGAATTGTTCTTGAAACGGTTTGAATTCATTATAGCTGAATTCATATTCGTATTGTTATTTATTTAGATCAGGTGGAATTTTCATTCAAATTTCATTACAACTAAATTGTTATTCACATGAACGCGAATCATCATTTTCAAGCATTATATCTAAAGGCGTTCAAAAACGCCTTTAGATATAATGCTTGAAAATGATAATATTGTTATAATATTAGTATTGCCATAATATAACAATATTAAAATGATAATATTAATATTGTTACTTGGACGTCGAGTGGTTGTTTTGTCAATCGCTGCGAGCGATCGGCGGAATATTCATATTACTAGAGTTATGATTATCTATTGGATTGATATTTGGCTACGATTAATTATGCAAAATATTCATGGCAACTAGTTAATTACTCGGTTGTTTTCGATTGGCCTGCTCGCCTAGCCAGCGGGGTGGCGTAAATTGAGGCTGAAACGATGTGCACGGAAACGTGAGCATTGTGGCCAGCAACATTACAAGCGTCTGATAGCCTGGCCAATCCAGGTAATATCCAAAGGAAACCTTCATAGATTGACTTTTGGTGGGAACATCTTCATTACTTAATCTCTATTCGAACGGCGGATGGTGTTGAAATTAGAGCTATTGTGCAAACTCACATTGTGAAGCAAAGCAGTCTTGCTCGAAACACTTCATTCTGTTCACGCAACTTCCTCAAGTGGATATAATTAGTTCCAGGTCAACCAGTTTTATCCTCGATTATAAAATTGATTCTAGATTCCATCAATTATCATGTCGGTCAACTACCATCCCCCCGTAAAGTTCGTCAAATTCTGATCAGTTCTAATACTCAACTCCCACTTTCGTATCACTGACATACGAGTCCTGCTGAGACAATGAAGTGGAAATGAGTTTCATGTAAGATTCGCTGTTTCTGTTTGATTTATTTTTCCCCGATGCGAAGTGTGTCGCATATTTTCCTTTCATTATAAATTCCCAGAAGAACGAATACTCTGCAAAGTATTATACGTTCATTCCACATTTACGTAACGAATGCAGGAACAGATATGAAATCTAATGGTGATTACTTCCGGGAATGTCGAAGACAGAAATGCTCATTACGAGTGTAGTCATAATGTTCGGGTACATTTTTTATGTTGATGAATTTCGCTTCTTCAGACTGAAGTATTCATAAACTTTTGATGATTTCCTTTTGTGTAATGGCATCATTTGTGTATTTCTTTGCAAAACGACTAACCATTTATCTACTAACGTCTTCATTTTCGATCCTCATCAGCAAATTGGTGCAGTATCAGTTCAACGATCATAAATCACTTACAATCAATCATTTTTTCACTTTTGAAAGTTGCAGTAATTCCAGAAGTTAGTAAGCCGCCGAGATTTGCATACTGTTTAGTTGTGTGATATTTTCTTGCGTCAGATTAAAACATCAATAAGTAATGCACAGACATACACATACTTACGGATCTTCAAAATGCTGTCATGAAATTCACTTATGAAAATTGAGATTCGTAATGCTCAGTTTGAATGGCATAATCCATAGCCCACATTTGTTCACTGAAATGATATGGAGAATTTATGATGTGAATATCATGAATCTTTTTAGGGTATACGTTCCTTGCGGGCATACTCCTGTTCATTCAACATTTCAGTAGCATTACTTCAAAAATTTTAGTTCCTCTGACATGTTTTGCGTGTTGATGGATTTTTCAACTGTTTTTGTGATTGACGGTTGCTAGGTTTGAGAGCTTTCATCGGATTCATTCTCGCTGCCTTGAATTAAAACGCGAGGAATCGTCTCGTTCATTGGTCAATTTTAAAGGCTTCTCGGACGAGTTCTCTCACACATCTATCTTGAGTAATGAGCATGATTGCGAGGCATGATTCGTGCCGACTGATACTCTGTTCAGCAATTACTTCTGCTTTCTCACAGGACGAGTTTTATGCAGCATTCCTGACTATATCTCGAATCTTCTCGCTTCGTTTCATATCCGATGAAAGTCGCGTTCATCGATCAAAAAACAAATTGTGCCTTGTTGTTCTGTGAACAAATTATTGAAATGACAATTTTAAATGTATTATTCTTAAGAAGAGGTGTTCATTTTTACAACTCTGTTGAAATTATGAATTGAAATATCTATCATTCATGTTTAAATTGTGATCGCACCATACTTTCACATTCGAATCACAAAAAAGTATGTTGTGTTTTTCTCTAGTACTTGAAAAGTAAACTCCACTTCTTTTTCATGCCGAGCTCGTACGATTTTCAGTAGTTAAAGGGGTCCCAAAGGTACCCAGCTGCATTTAAAATTTGTCTTCTGTAAAACTTCAGTGATTTAGAAAATGCTCATCAAAATGCAATCAAAATTTTGGATAACATTAGAGTAAAATCACTGCTTCATCTGCAATATAAGAACGTGCACCGCCTAATTATTTCCCATAGAATATCACTTTCTATTATCCTATCCTTCAGAATATCACTTCATTATCCTAACCTTTCTATCATCCCTTCTATTATCCTATCCTTCAGAATATCACTTCATTATCCTAACCTTTCTATCATCCCTTCTATTATCCTATCGACAATTAAAAGTTTCAGAGGTACGAGCTCGCAAAATATCACATTTCAAAGGATTTTGAATCCTTTAAATTAAATCGAGGATTTTAAGCATTTCAAGTGCATTCGCGGATCACATGATGGCGCTTTATTTCTTATTGTTCGTCTCAGAAGTGATAAACAAAACACGAAAAAGAAGTGGCATCATTTGAGCGCCCTGATAATGATATGTTTGATGAGGGAAAAGTTTTTAAGATTAGTTTCGTTCGAAATGACCTTAGTATTTGTTCCGAACGTACTCACAATGCATTATTGTTTTCGATAATTCGAGCAAGCATCAGCACTCATGATGTTTGACTGCGAACAATCTATGAGATAAGCATTCCAGTTTTAAACATCGTTCATTTCGCGAAAACAACAACTGTTCGCCTATGTTTACACAAACAGTTTGTAAATTTTCAAAATCGATGCATAGTTCATATCACAGAATCGAGTTCGTATTCCGGATGCCAAATTTGAATTTGCGTTGGTTATTTGAATGATTTATGATTTATGGTCGGTTAATTTAAAGCCATTGATTTCGTCAGTCAAGCCATTTTAAAGCCAATGTTCCAGCTTTTGTTCCAGTTTCTTCGGCATTTTCTTATTGATCGTCTTCATTAGTTGAATAATAAAATCAGTCAATTCTTTCATCGTGAGTGTATTTTGAAAAAAAAAGATCTTTCCCGGCTACAACACAATTTGAACATTAATCTATTTGGATCATAGATTTGGATTTGAGACTTTGTTTATATCGAACGCACACCTCACTTCATTGTGCTTCTTTCGATTGAATTGCTGATTATAGTGTACGGCGTCGATGGGATTCTTTATTGTTTTCAATTTGAGCATCCGCCGATGGTCCGCAGATGGAGCACTCGTGAGCAGTGTTTTTCGCGGAACGAGGTCCTTCACGGAGACCCTAGCGAGGAGTAAATCCTCCACAGTTATAGTTCTCGACTTCTTCTGAAGGATCTTTTCCTTTCAGACAGATTTCTCCTCCATGTAGCTCCTTAGTCATTTCATTTTCCGATTCCTCTTCCGGGGTCCCCTCTCGCCTATTTCGCTTTCCCATCGGAGGACAAGATCTGCGCGGGAATTATCCGGCAATTGTAAGTCTTTCATAGCACGTTTTTGTGTGACGAGAATTTTGAATATTTTGCTGCTGAAGCAGAAGTGGCATTCCTTTGGGTAATCTGTGAAGCTTGTAGCAGTATACGTGAGTATATTTCAACCTGACACGCTCACATGCAACTGCAATCCATGCATCGGCTTGAGCTCAAGCTTATACTCAGTTTTGCACTCAAGCTTAGACGCACGCTTCGATGTACGAGGAGTAAAAAAATATCCGCATTACCGCTACATCCGTACAAGATCCAGAACGAGGGAATATAATGTTTGGAGATGACCGATACACAGTTGAATCAAAAATTCCTCGGAGCAAAATACTGTTGGATTCATCAAGTGCATTGGCTCAGCCAGCAACCTCATATGCACTTTCTGTACTAGTGTTTGGTTCGGGTTTTTTAGCTTATAGTGATGTTTTATTTTTTCATTTTAAATGATTGATATATCGACATTTCAAAATTGCCGATTTGTTTCCGTTATTTCGACGTTTTTCTCGTTTCGTCTGGTTTTGATTGACATTCATTTTGGCAATTCTGAACGGTTATTTGCTCGCAACCAACAAAAATCCACTTATTCCAACGAATTATTTTAAGTAATCGACTTTATTCGTACATTTCGATTACTGATCATTTTGTATATATACATAATGCGTTAAATATTCCTTTATTAACAGTAAGAGACTGAGGAATGGTTGGTTTTGCATTAGAGTATTGAATGGTGGAACATATATTTGAAATGAATTTAAAATTTTTAGCGAATTGACGCTGACTTTTGGTATTTTTTCGAGAAGAAATCTGTGGATATAATAACAAACAATTGCAAGCTTTATTGAATTGTGTTCGATTTTGACTGGTCTAACGCTGAAATGCATTTGACCGTACCTCGAAATAAATCCATTCATGTGTAATATGATTCCTCCTTGTCACTTTCCTTTTTTTTTTTACTATTTTGCAAATGGTGGGTAGTTGCTTTTGGATATGTTGACAATACAAGTTGCTTTCAGTATTCATTATTATGCTTCTTGAAACTTTTATCATGTATATTTTTACGTGTTAGCTGAGATATAAACTTTCAATCTTTCAGTATTTTCTGAGTAGAATGGATGTTGATGTTTCGATACTTAATTACAGTTCAGTAACCCTGATAGAACTGAGTGCGAACGGAATAGATACCTGCCTGCTTTGTTTAGATACTTCATCATTCAGATACTGTGCTTTCATTGATTAAGTGCAACTAACTTAAGAGAATCTTCAATCAGCAGAAAGTCTATAGCTTTTCTTAAGTCCATAGGGGATTCATGAAGAACGTTAGAATTGCATCGTCTAATGGAAGATTTAAATGATTCTAATTATGAGGTTAGTAGTGGCCGACTCAGTCATCTCTTTTAGTATTTTGTTTTTGTGATGGGCAGATGATGGCAAAAAGTTACACTCAGTCATCTTTAGTGTTTTTTAATGAATAGATATGAAATAGATATGAAGTGAGATAGATATGAAAAGAATCGCAGAAGAACATGCATCCTCGGTGATGCTTCACATCCAACCGGATTTAATGAATGAATCATGAGCGGATGAAATTACAGATAAACATGGGCATCATATGCTTTTTAATCTCTATTTTGTTGATTAGGGTACTTTTTGGTGCATTTACATGCACACTTTTTTGTGTTGGGAGGAGTTATCACCTCAGTGAATTGCTCTATCGTGTTGAGTATTCGTTGCGTGACTGATGAGCAGCAGCTCCTTCAGTTCATTCAAACAAATTTGCAGTTGGATAATTTCAATAGTTTTTATTTGCATTTATTTATCACATCGTAATGCCCTCATTTAACTATCAAAATAACTTATGCAATGTGCATTCGTATAATACCTATAGAATACGTGACGTATTCACTTGTAAATTGATATTGGCGCATTGATGTTGGCATTTCAAATCTATTGAATGTTCTCCGTTGGTTATTCATAAAATTTCAACATTCTCAAATTTCTCTAAATACATTTCAGTTGTGCTCTGATATCACCACTGCATTCTCGCTCTGTTCATCAGCTGTTCGAACTCCAAAAAGTCCAACCAAACATCATTTTATTGAAGCCAATTAATTTTTATCCAATTCATTGGCCGTTTACGCTGCCACCACTCGTCAACGTTCACAAAGTGTATCTTCGTCAGTGAATCACCTATAAAAATGCTTCTATCTCCTCTTTCAACGATTCAGTTTCGTGATCAATTCTCGCAAATGAATGCTCACTCGGCGACCAGTTACGTATCAAATAAAGCGTCTAAGATCCGTAAAGGTCCGAATCAAATCACCGCTCACTTTAGTAGATCATCTATTGGCTCTTTATCCTCCAGCTCTATTGGCTCTTTCGTCGGCATTATCCTCTTAACTGCATTCATTCTAATAATTGTTATTCGTTTGCGATGGACTGCTTATTGATTGCATTTATTCACATTCATTGTTCATTGTGACAGTGGAGAATGTGAGAAATGTACTTGAAGAATTATTTACTTGAGCAAAGAATGAATGTTCGCTTATTTTGTGCAGAATATTACAATTTATCATTACGAACCATAATGCCATGATGAATAACAGAATTTAGTAAAATGACACAATCGAAAATGGTTTATTAATTCGAATGGAGAAGTGAGAGTGCCGAGTGAATGATATCAACTCAGTGATTGTCATCAAATTTGGTTTGGTAATTTGTTGCAGTGAAATTTCTGTCAAGGAAATATTTTCACCTAATGAAGCCTAAGTTATTGACCAACCCAAATTTGCGTTACCGTTCACTACATTCTTGAGTTGTCACATTCCTAGAACGCTTAGTTTTAAATACGATTACATCTGTCAATACTTGTGTGAATACTAAATGCACTTATTCATACTGTCTATTCCCTTTGTTTCTATCCGTGCAATATACCACAGTTCATTATCTGAACTGAACCATTTGGTTGAGATATTTGGAGGCAATGTCGTTTTTTAAAAACCGAAGATGGTACGGCATGTTCAGTGTTAGTTTTTGCTATTTGCAATATTATTTTTGAAAATTATGATCTCCAAGAATTTTTGCCACCTATATGTTAATTTTTTTAAGATGTAGCGATTGCATTAGTTGATTTGTATCAGCAGCTGTTTACTTCTCCTCGTTTCATTAAATTTTTTTGATTGGAGGTTTCCATTTTCAAATAGTGTGCTTTGAGAATAACTGACATTTGATTAAAGGGAAAACCGTTTTATGCTGATCCTATGAGCTGAACTTGAAATTAAATTTGTTCGGATGAAATTTCACCCTGACTTCATTTTGGCCCTTGTTTTTTAAAATTTTGATGCTGTTTCTGCCATTGCCAGCAAAACTGAAGTGCAGTGCGCGAATACAAACTGTCATTGAAAGAATCACGACATTAAACTATTGCATTATGCATCAGTTAACTCCATAGAATCGTATGAATTCTTCCTCAAGTTGTAAATCTTGCCGAGGTGATTAGAATTTGCTGGAAGTGGACAATCACTGACCAATTGAATGCTTGTCATCCCCAACATGTTGCCATGTTCTGCCTGTAATTAATCAGAATCGATTGTTTAGGCTCGTGATCTAACAACCTGCATACTGGAACAAGACGAACCATCAAGAGTCATTTCTGTACAAATGCAGCTGGTGACAATGCAGTGGTTAACAACAAATCTGCGCGCATTTCATGCTGATATCATCTCACAAAATGTTCTGGAAAAACTTATCAAGCAACACGTCAGAAGGGTTCGTTGTTTTGTTTTCAAATGGGTGATGTGAATGGTTGTCAAATTCACGTTCTCATGATTGAATGAATGAATGTAATTGATGAAATGTGAAGAACTGAGGGGTTTGTGTGTGTTTCGTTGATTTTTGATAGATGCATTAGCATACGAAAGCAGCCATTACTGTTGATGAATCTTAGAGCAACTATAAAATCACTATATTCAGTTCAGTGTATTATTTAAGCTAAATGGCTTTGAGTGTTGCTTATTGAATTATTTCTTCATGTTCAGTGCTCAGTTGAATAATTGATGCTAGTAAAGAGAGTCACAGCCCTATGAGTGATGAAGGCACTCGATCAAAATAGCCAAAAGAAACTGCATTTTTTTGTTTCATTTAATCATGTCATTTTATTAAAATTAAACGGAAAGGAACAATTCAAAATTTGAAACTGTCGCTTAAAATAGCTATGCGTTCATAAAACTTTTGCGGTTTATTGGGTTACGAATGAAATTCGCAGCAAAAAAATCAAAAATCACGAACGAATTGTGCCGAAATGGAGGGGATGTCCGTTCTTTTGAAACTTAAGATTGCTGAATTTATTAAGGTTGAAAATGTTATATCTAAGCGTAGAGAATGAATTTATGTGCAATCTCTGAATTATCTAATGATCAGGTAGAATGTTACGATCAATTTTGAACGATAATTGTTGATTTAGGTAGAATTTTCGCATATACCCGATATGAATGATCCGAAAGCTGTGATTCCTCGAACAGCGAAACTGTACACAAAACAAGAGCCCTCCGAACGTTTCATATTAATTTTAGAAGGTCGAGCTATGGTCACAATTGGGCAGGTGAGTCATTTGTTCGTTAACCAATAGTAATTTCACGATCGAGTTCATTGACCGTTGAGTGAATTTCCGTATCCATTCAACATATCACACTGAATAGCAGTTATGTTCACTGCTATCGGCTCTTTTTAAATTTCAGAATGCAATGACATTCGAGGCAGGTCCATGGCATTGTTTTGGTGGTGAATTGCTGGATCGATTAGTGCAAAACGCCCAACAGCAGTGTGCCACTGGCACGTCAGCAAATGCCCAACAACAACCACAGCAACAGCATTCATCCGTATCATTCTCACGCAACTCACTCTCCGGAAATTCGCCGTCAGATAACAGCAAAAAGCAAGTCAATACGTTCGTTCCAGACTTCTCGGCAGTGGTTCGAGACGACTGCACCTACTTGGAGATCACCGCGCAGACCTATCTGCTCGCCTACAAGTCAACACTAATCACGAAAGGAACCAGGTCACGTGATCAAATTTCACATCGTTTCACAGTTGCTAATTTAACCTCACTCGCAACAAAAACTGGGCGTGAAGAGTGTTGTTTGTATGATGTAGAGGACAGTGATTACACTAATAACCGACGTCATCAGTCACATCATCTTCTCCGTAACAATACGACCGCATCATTTCAAGCACTTATGATCTGAGAGACGGATTTGTAGCGTTTCATAATACTTTTCACAGTTTTTTACCTATGCAGGTTTTTTTCATTTTAAGCAAATCTTTATGGTTTATTTCATTTTCCTCAACGGTATTGTTGAATTTACTGCGTACGCTTTTTGTTTGGAAGTAATTGAGGGATTGAATAGTGCATGAAAAGTTACTGTAGGATAGGTTGCGTATGCGATTAGCAAGCACATAATCCCATTTTAATTGAATCAGTTCCGAACATTCATCTTTATCAGCCAAATTAATTGAATTTTTTTTGGTATTTTGAACGAGTTAAAATTTTAATCTGATACCAACATTCACGAATTGACAGCATCACATGGATCGGTAAGTGTGTGTTTCTTTTACTGACCTATTAACAATCTAATTTTTTGTGTTGTTCTTCTTTTTATCGGTAGTATTATTTTCATATCGCGCCAAACGCTCATAGAGATTTCTCGAATAGAATCAGTAAGCGGTTAATTGATTACTTTTATGGGAAAATCACTCAATGAATTGTAGGTAAGAACTGTGATTTATGAGTGAATCAATCTCCCGTGGTATTTTCCTGTTCACTCAGTTGTTGGTCATAATGATACTTTTGATCATTTTTATCGTTGAAGCCAATTCATTGTCATAAACAAGTTAGCGTGACGCTCTAAGAAACGCTCTTTAGTTACTGAGCTTTCGGCGTTCATTTGCTAATGGCCATTGTGTTGAAACGAATTCGTTGTTAGGTTTCTATTTGTGAGTGTCACCACCAAATTGAATCTAAATTTGAGCATTTGCGTAATCAAATTTTCGTCATCTTGAACGAACGCCAATACGATGATATTGTTGTCTGTTGATTTCAAGTAAAATTTCTATGGCGTTTCCTAAAGCGTTGCGGTAATGAATTCTGCGAAAGGGCTGCACTTAGACATTATCATTGAATAAGCCTTCAGAACAATGTCTTTTTCGTTCTGTTGGGTTCACCAAAAGAATTTCTTGCTTTGTCGTGTGTTGTCTAGTAGCATTGTTAATTCAGCATTTCTGTATCGATTCGTTGCAATTGTGTTTAGCAGTGCTTTGCACAGTTCTGTTTAGTCGTCAAAATATTTTTGAAAAAGATTCTTAGCTAATCATTTGCACTGAATCAATCGTTCTCTGTTCGGAT
Organism: Anisakis pegreffii; assembly: GCA_035041965.1. Classification (NCBI taxonomy): domain Eukaryota; kingdom Metazoa; phylum Nematoda; class Chromadorea; order Rhabditida; family Anisakidae; genus Anisakis; species Anisakis pegreffii. The sequence goes on from JAPYMA010001089.1 coordinate 38,897, forward strand.
TTTTCTATCTGCAAGTGTCATGTTCCAGTGAGACGACATACGTCAGCGTTTTTTTCGTTGTCTTTAGCAATTATTCCTCGATGAAGCTGTCATCTTCAATTGCTTTAAGTAAGAATTCCTCTTCAATTTGAGTGATGTTTGTTTGCAAATTTTCAGAGCATGAAAAATTTTCATCGTCGCTTAAAAATTTTATCGATTCGATAGTGCAAAAACGTAATCATTTTCAAGCGTCAGGCGTATAAATTCACGGATTTGTTTTGCAAAGCGCTCTGTTCTCCGCTCAAACAATATGACCGTTCGCTTTATTTGTGACATTGTTGAGACTGATTTCAGTATATTATCTTGAGTCGAATCAAATCGCATCTATTGAGCATTTTTTGAATGTCGCTTCAAGATATTCAAGAAAGGACTTTTAATTTTAGCTCTTCTCTAATCGTTTGTGAGAGTTCGGAAGGAAACAGTTGTTTTATTACACTGTTGTACTTTCACAACTTTTTCAAATAGAAATTCTTTTGGCATTTCCGTTTTCGAACGAACATGTATTCAAATTTAGAATGGAACGACGGTTAATCATTAGTTTAGCAGGACAGATCTCTGGTTGAGAATATGACTCGAAAATCTTAGCGTATCATTGAACTGCTTAACATAATGTAGAACTGAAAGGTATTGAAAGGTAAAATATGAGTAAATATTCGGCACGTTCACCCATTAGTGCGTATTAAACTCCTCATAACACACGAAGTGTTTTCGTTCGATTCAGGGCGTAGCGCTTAATGTTTGAGAATTTTCGACCCTTTTCGATTGGTTCCCTCTTCCCTTTTTGCGACCAATGCAACGTTTCGTCGTTCAGTTGTTTCGTTACACTGCTGTACTTCCTCAACTTTTTGTATCCGTTCAGTGTTGATTGAGGGCTAAATTGTTGTTCAGGCAAGATGATGTGCGAGTATTTTTTCGTTTTATTTCATAATTAAAGCGGTTGTTTGCAGCGTGAGTGGGCAGTTTTTTTTGTGAAGAAATTCAGCAAGTATTGGTAGCCGCTCATGTAATGTGAACGCTATTTTTTGGCGAATTTGAATTTCATTGATAGGGAATAACTGAAATTTGTGTTGCGCTCACACCGATTCCATGTTGTTGCTGTTATTCGTATGCCACCCAAGGCATATTGGCCGAGTTTAGGGAACTTAATGAAGATTTCTTTTTTCATGCAAAATTTTCCCGTCTCCATCAAATCTGTGTTTCATTAATATGACATAACCGTTAGGCTGCCCAACTGACGTCTTGTTTTGCTTTGTTTTCCTGACTCATTTCGTAGTATACTGATTAACGAGTTAACGAAATATGAGCGGGACTCAAATTTTCGATGAATGTTTCGTTTGTCATTAAGTAAATTTATGTTGGAGTCGGCCAGTTTTACGTTTCAATTCTTTTGAGGTTAAAATGAAATGATGAACTTTCATAAAATTCACGATTTCCTGTGTAAATAATTGGAAGAGAAGGGACTCAAAATGGTTTGAGTAACTGTCGACAGGTTTACCAGACAAGATTTGTGTTGAAGATGCTTCAGTAAACTGTTGATTTACATGTATGTATGTGATCATGCAGTAGTGATTGATTGTTGTGTGAATGGTGTTCAGTTGCTGTTCCTGAATTCAACTAAGGCAAATAGATCGTATCATTTGTAAAAACTAGTTCGTTGGGATCAAGTATAACACTATGCAGTAGTCCGTATTCTGGCGTTGGTGTTAAGAATATGGAAATTTCGGCAATTACACTAACTAACGCATCTTTAACTATACTAGTGTTTTTCACGCTTAGAAGCTCCATTGCCTCCTATGATGGCCTGGTAGGCCGTCATTCGCCTCCCTACAAGAATTTACTGCTTCCACATATAACGTCAGGAACAGGTCGAAAACCGGTGCAAATAATGTCAGGTGGCGTGAAAGAATTTAATTTTCCGGAATGAAATAACTACTGCAAGAAATATTAGTTTGCGACCCTTCATTTACCCTCCTGTAAGAATCAATGAACTATACTGATCAGCTTAACATCAGTCACATAACAAAAAATGTTGTGAAACAATCTCATCATTAATTATCTTGCATTCGCAAATGAATACTCGCTTATTTTCCTTTGTATTTTTATCCGTTTCGTAATTCTGTCCATTCGCTTAATATTCGTTGATAATTTGTTGATAACAAAATGTTTATGAATGTGTCATTACCATTTCTTTCGGAAAATAAGCATAATGCTGCTACAAGTAAGGCATCGAAAGATCCAACTAATTTTTTTTCTAAATTAAGGGAACGTTAAGGTTTGCATTGTTAGATTACGTTCTAGCTGTCTTAAGAATTTCAAAATTTTTCGCTCAAATCTCATATTACAAGATAACGAATGAATTCGAGTAGGATGTTGCATGTTTTCGGAAGACATTCTCAGGTGTACGAGATGCAATTGTGAAAGCTTGAATCGTGTCGCTAGCGGTATCCATTATGCTTATTGATGTTGAATATTGTGAAGTCCACTAATTTTTGCTTTTTCATTCCTTTTGTTAAGTGCTTTTCTTGATGTATTCACCTTTGTTTCTTGGTATCACTTTTCATTCCTTGTTTTGTTTGTTTATTTATTCGCTTTTGTTCAACATTCCGTTGTAATCGTCCATTCGAAAATAGTTCGTTGTAAACGTCCTGTTGTCAATTCTCTTTGAATTGAACATCTTCTCAGTTATATTGATGAATTGAGAAATTATTTGCTGTGGTGAAACGAACTATCTGAGGGAATAAGATTTCACTGATTTATTCCTTTCAGACGTACTTTATGCTTTCTGACTCTATCGTATTGCGAATTGGTGAGTATTCTCATTGATTTCCGTTAGGCAGTAAAACAGTGATGCACACTGATTTTCAACGATCCAATGCGCAATCAAATTAATTATTCGTAACAGACGGTGAAAATTCATTCTTGCATCTAGTTGCTGTTGTTCGAATTCATTCAAAACGAATATTCTCCAATGCATTTTATTGTTTGCATTTGCTCTTTCATGTATATTTTTTTCTTGCAATATTCTGTTGAAGGAATATTTGTTTGACTTTATGAGGAGCGTCTGCCTTTTTTGCATTCGCATATGTATATATTTGCGTTTTGATGATTTGATGCTTGGTGCGGAGAAGTTTTTTGTTGGTTGAGGCGAATAAAATGTACGCGAAAACGAGAGGGAAAATGGAAAATTCAGTGAGAATTATCACGCAACTAACGCATATCAAATGTTTATTGTCTGTTTCAAAATAACGTTATGACACTTGATTGAAAATTGCACCAAATTTGAGGAATTCTCGTCAGTGCTGAAAATCGGAAGATTACCTCAATGAAATGATGAAATGAATCTGTAATTCAGTCGGTGTATTTAAGCAAGTGACCCCCAGCGGAAAGGTTCCATGCTAAAGAATTGCATTCATAAGGAAGGAAGAAATCTAAATTATGTTTCCTTATTATTAACCCGATCTTAGAACAACACTTGATAGTGTTATGGGTATAAATTTTTCGAAAATTCAAGTTTACGTGCTATGTTCGAAGTGATTTTAAAATATGAAACTATGAAGATAAAATGAATGAACGATTATGGATTTACTTGCCGAAAACAATGTGCGGCATAAAATAGTCTGATTGATGAACTAAACGGAATCCTCGTCCACACAGAATATTCTCTGCACTTTATGACTGAGTTTAATCGATCCAAATTGAATCTGATGTAATATAATCATAATATACGAGTACTAATATCCCTTAATTGATCAATTGATTTACATTGCCTTCTAATCGTGCTCATCACGCAAGTTCGATTATATTGATAATCGTCCATTTATAGCAGAATTGTTATTGTTGCATAATAATCAGTTCATTTATTTTCATTCAGCTTTTTATTTTTGACATAAAAATATTCATTTGTTGTATGGAAAACTGAACACGATAATCTCATCTCTGTTCCACAATCTCATAGGGAACGACGTGGTTGTGTAGGATAGGTTGGTGTTTGCTTATAAAGCAGGCTATTGTTACTGAATTCCAGCGCTAATACTCTCGCTATCAGTACGAAAATGAGTCAAGTGAAATGCACCCGGAACTCAAATGTTCAAACAAATAAAATGAAACTTGAAGTCTGAGATCGATAAAACATTTGAACTTTCCATTACTCCAGGAATGCATTTGCTCAGTTTATCATTCAGTACATAAATGAACAAATCATCGCCTGAAAAATTCAGAGCTTATTTCGTTCAACAGCGTAATGCCTATTTATAGAACATGAAATATCTCGTTGCATCTTAATAACATTAGAGTTTTACTGAAACGACTTTATTGCTCCATGTGATTTTCAATATTTCAAATGTTCCGAGCCTTCAGAATTGATCCATTGATTGATGATAGGTGGTGTCCATGTGGTTATTTTGCACTGAACCTATTATATTGTAAGCGTTAGAAAGTAGTGTTACGAACGAATATGCATGATGTCACAGCATATTATGTCGGTTCGTTGATTCTCAAGGGTGTGCTTGTGTTGAGGGCGTATAGCATTGCGTGAGGCAATTTATTTCAAATAAAACAAGATGAGCTTGAGATTATTTTCGCATTTATGTTTATATGTTCCATTCTAAAAGTTTCGATCTTTTTTGTCTTTTCTCCTTTTTAGCATTCTTTTGGAATTCGAGGGAATGAACAGTATTTGCTGTTGTCGAAAGTGGTTATGCAAATTGTCAAGATTCTAAAAGTGTTACGAATGACATCCGTCTTGCTGATGAATTTTAATGAATAGATGAATGAATGAACGTTTTTAATTGCAGATGTTATTTAAAGAAGTCATCTGAACAAGCGTTCTATGAGACTCAGACTTGCCTAGTAGGATTGTAGTGCAATAATCGCAAAAAAGTAAAAATTTTTGTGGCTTTGTGGCTTTTTGTGGCAATCGTAATTTTGACTACGCAGATAAGTGAGCTGCTTGCTTATGTTTTATAAGCAGGACATGTAGATCTCAAATAGATGTTCTTTTTGTCATTGTATTGACATCTTTGTTTCGTATTTCCGTTCATTCTTCTGCTGCAAGTTATTCAATAGCCAATGGACTGATTTGGAAAAATCTATCTGGTCACAAAAACTGTTACTTATTAACTGTTCAACAACTAATTTTATCGAAATGCTGAGCGAGTTTCGTATTGAATGATGCATAAAATAGTAAGTGGACTAGCAGACACGAACATCAAAATTGGATGAGTGCTTGATTGAGCTGAACGCAACAAGTAATGCTTGTGGAAAAGGACTCGATCACGAGTTCATTAGCATATAAATTATCATTAGCATAAAAAGCATTAATGTGTTATCTGTTCAATTCATCTAATCATATCTCTCAACATTTCAGGGCACCGCCTTTGTTGGTCGATGACGGAAACGCAAATAACCCGCGCAATGTTGAAAAGACACTCTCGAGGGTCAGTCTTGACGAACGTTCACTTCTTTTGGGTAGCAAGCCGAACTCACCACTTACAAGTCCTGAGGTGTTTAATTTTCATTTTGCTTATATCTTTTATAGTTTTTTTTGTACCTCTTATGTTTGTTCTACAAACAAAATAGCCTAATTGGTTGTAAAATTGATTGGAGTGAAAACGTACTCAAAAAATAATATCCGGTTACAATAATCTATTTCGTTGCAAAAATCTTTTATATTTTGTACGTCAATTTTCTGTTTCAATTGTGATTAGTCTCAGTTGATGAGATTAATGAGATCTGAAATTTAAAAAAAAAAACTTTTTGGGCAATAAAGATAAACGTATCCGATATTTACATCTCCCTTGATTCAGTTATCTATCACTTTATTCATAACACATGTTTGTTTATTGATTCTTTTTTTGCTATTCTTCATATTCCACACCATAAAAATGTAAATCCGAAATGATGCAATATATTCATTCTGATTCTTTGATTCGATCAAGTGGTTTGCTGAAGGTAAAGCGGGATTCTATCATGAACCAGAGAAGGAAATGAATTACAAAAAAGAAATGTTTTCACGGAGGTTCTAGGGGGGAGTGAAGTTAGTATTTCACTTTTTTCGGTTTGTTAAGGCGTAGTGCGCTTCCAAACAGGTAGCTGAACTATCGAGCACTGAATCTTAATGAAATGCGCTGCAAGTGATTTATTTTTGTGATTAATATACCGAACGAGGTCTTCCTTCGTTTAGTATGATTGCGTTTATTTATTAATTTTGCTACACGTTCTCAACGATTCCGACAACAGTTCTGATGCTTATTAGTGTTGTGAGCTTGAAAGAAAAAGTATTCGCTTATCCGCACTTCAGTGGGCAGGTTACGTTGTAAGTGACGAAAACAACAGTTGAATGAGTAGAAGTAAGTAAAACTGGAAATATATTGGCAGAATTCAGATATTGGTTGATTGATAAGTTTGCGACATTGATTCGTTGATTAAAACTAATGAATTTCTTCATGAATGCTCCTCTCCAATGATATCATTTCGCTGGTTTTAAATTATTGAAATATATGATATCCATAGTTTAGTGTTCTTTTCTGACTTTCATGCTCTCCATTAGTCATAATAATTAAATTTCCCGTTTTTGTTCTATTCTAGAGGTAACAGCAAAAGTAACAGAGGATATTAGTGTTTTATTAATATCCACCTAATATTAATGTTTGTTCATGTGAAATGTAGTTCCTCCTTCGAAGGAATTCACCGACCGTTATTTTCGTGGTGTTTAATATCCCATCTTTTTGTATTATGGTGATACGCAACCGAAAATGTTTGCTAATGGTTCACTCTGAGCAATCTTTCCGTACTCTTTTAGAGGTGATATGCGTTTTATGAATTTTCTGATGAATAATTCAATCATCCTTTCATTGATGTGAATCAAAAGTTTTTATGTTCTTTTCGCGTTGTTTCCGCGTAGTCTTTTGTTTTTCTGACGGTATTTTTGAGAAAATTGTAATAAGTTTCGAATTTTTGAAGCGATCGAAAATGTGGAGAAGACGAGAGACACTCTTCTAGCTTTTTACAGGTAATGTCGATTGGTGGTGTTAGTGCACAGAGTAGCGTATTTGTTTAATTTTATCCCCATTGACGGTTCGTGTTATAATCATATTGAATATGTTATAGTATGCATTTTTGTGTGTTCGTATGGTACGTGGATCGTTTGTAGTTGATTGTTAGTATGCGAGTATTGTGCATTGTTCATTGCTGACTGAAGAATGATTGGTGTCGTATCAGTGTGGCTTATTTCGATTAAAAGAACATATCAAACTGCTGAGTAACAATCAGCAGGCTGAGGGCAATCTCACTCATCACATGTGCTTGCATCCAATTCAGTTCAGTGTATAGAATACAATGGAGATCGAATTGGTATATGAAAATGTTAAAGATGCATCGCTCTTTGATGAAAGAAATTCGATTCAGTTTTTGATTCAACACACCTACTTTTTCTTCTTTCTGTCAGATAGATTTTCGTTATTCTAATGTAAAATTTACGATCAAAATCTTATATGTAATATTCTCATCAGTGCTATCGAATGGTTTAGGGGGTGGGAGAGAGTGTGCGGACTGTAGGGAAATGATTTTAAATGAATGGAGATAATCGAGTTGGACTTGTTGATAGTGTCATGTTTTATCTTCTGTTTATCGCAAGCGGGAATTCTTAGATCACTGTTTCTGGAAATTTTCGGATTTTGACGAATGTGCTTGAGCAAAGCAGCAACCTAGGATATGATTCGTTGTCAATGGCTGTGTTTTCTCATTTCAATTCTAAACGATTTGTGTTTGATTTTCATTGATGAATGTGATTTCAGTAGCTGACTGATTTGATCGGTAATGACATCTGCCTGTAATAGAGCAATAAATAGTTACGTGAAGTGAAGTGTTTAAGTTAGTCACGTACAGCTATGCGTAGTGAAATGCTTTCTTTGCTCTGTGCAAGTCATTTACCCAGTTCATATTCAATCGTTAACCTGATTCGCTAAGCTGAGGTTACTATTTTGTTCATATTTACAGTATCGTAATTTCAATTCATATGCTCATGCGCAGTTCACGTAACTGTGTCGGATTCAAACGCATCGAATATATTGCTATGAAGTAGTAATGTGTGTAAAGCTGTTGAGGACTTTTGAAGAAATGTTTTCTGTTTTTCGATTCTTCGAACGCCTCATTATTCGAATGCCTCATGTGATCATGTTGGCTATTGAACAAGTTCATATCAGTTACATAATTATAATTGCAGCGTGCAAAGCGGATATCGCAGATAAGAAATCAAAACTGCGTTAATGGTAAAAGACGAACCCAAAGTGAGGCGTCAGACGTTGAAATGCAGTCAGAAGGACGTCTGTTGCAAAGTACGGAACCTGAGTCGTGCTCCCTTTCATCTACATAATTCCATTTCAAACTAACTTATTTAAATTATTATCAATACTCGAATTTTGTGTACATGTCTATATTCATTAATAAATCTCACTATATATAATTGTAATACAATTACGTATAAAGCAGGAGTATTAACATTCAAGAACCAATTAACTGATATTCAGATGCTGCCACAGTTCTCCATTTGTTTTCTTTGATTTGATTCTGATTTCTCCTAGCGTTGAAAATCAAATTTTGCTCATACCGTGAATTGATTATTTCGCAGCGGAGGTACTTTTGCGTCTTGCGATTGCTCTTACAATTAGTTTTATGAACCTTTAAATAGTTCAGAGCACTTTGGAGATTGATGTGAAAGATATAGTTGGGAATACTTGATCTGTAATGACGTTCAGCAGCCGATTTCTAATACTACTAACTTTACGAGTGCAGTAAAGTCATTATAATGTCATAGGTCGAGCCCAGTCGTAATGTCGTTTGTCTTAAGTCATTATAAGTCATTAAGTTCCACTAACACTCAATTTTTTGTTTTGTTTCTTGCATATTTGGTCAACTCAAGAATAATAGAAGGATATCCCCAATTAGTCTGTCGGAGATAATGTTGAGACTGAAAGAAATACGATCAGAAATATTGAAGAAACAGTTCTGATTACTCGGGTTCAGTTGAAGTGTACAGAGCGCTCTTTCAGTTCAAGTTCAGATTATACTTTCAATTGGGGTTCATTTTCAAGTTTCGGTGACACATACAATAATAAGTTCATTTACGAAGCCATTAATCATTTGCTTTTTCTCATGTACGTATATTTTTAGTACTATTCAAACTATCTTACCATCTCTGAATGCCAAACATAATTTGAAACATGCTCAAAGCATATATTCCTTGACGAGAGCTCAACTCTTCTCTGCGGACACGTCACACAAATAGACTTTCCCAAGAAGGTGCATGTAATAAAAACTATAATTCTATTTCAACAGCTTATTCTTGAAAATTTTATTGCCATAGTTTATTGTTTCAGTGTTTTTAGTAATGAGACTCGATCAGATAGATTCACTCGGTGGTGTAATCAGAAATAATTCATGTTAGAAATTATCAACCTAACTTTTCCATTCCAGTTGCAACAATGAGAATGACTTTTTGTCGAGACATTCTTTTCAAGCAATGTTCTCCTCGCAGTTCAATCCCTCATCGTGTATTCGTGTCTTAGATATCATGATTTTTGTGATTTGATTCATTTTTATTGTAATTGATTCTCAGTCATATTTTTATCATTCATGCATTTGAGATGTTAATTCATTCGTACACATTTTAGTCATTAGTGAATATATGAACAGTTTTCATGTACAAATGCTTACCTTATTTCTTAGAATGAACTGAATAGGTACTTCACCGTCTGAGAAAAGGATTTTCTGAGAAGCGTAGCCACCTGAAGATCATCATTGTATCGTGTACAAATACGTTGGTAAAATGATGCATGTTTCCTATCGAAGTAATTGAATTTCTTTTAAATACTCCTCCACATTGACTGAACTCGTCAGTTGCGAGCGTTTAAAACTGTTTTGATTTGCGATATTGTCAAAATTCATGTGTAATTCTGTGAAATTCGCAAATTCTGCAATTTTTTAAGCACTTTGTTTTGTATTTATTGTGCTCATTCGTATCGTTTACATGGAAGTTATGCAAATAGAATGCATTATTCAACAATTGCTTTCAAATTGTATTCTTCGCGGAAACATCACAGTTATCATCATCGTTGTTGCTATCTTTGTATCTCGAATGACTAATATGTTCAGAAGTAATTTGTAATCTTTTTCTTGTATTGTAACAATTACCGATTTGATTCTGTATTTTTGAAAATTCCAAAGAATGGATAGATTAGTAATTGTACATTGATGCTTATCAGTTTGTAAAGTTTCTACTGCTGATTGATCTGTGCTGATGAAATGCATAAATGCTATTTTAAAATTGGTTTGGTTTTTGATAAACCAAAACGGAATATATCTGCCATATAAAGCAGTGATTATATCACGAATAATCAACTGCTGTTCAATCGCTTCCTCAGAGAACTGATATGCAAAAGAGCAGAAATATTCTTTCAGCATTCAGCTGTGTAAACATTCATAACTGCTGACAATAATTAATTTAATCATTTTATTTTGTTTTTCATCCAAACGTTTTCTCATTGGCCCGAACTGTGATTTCTTTTGAACATGACAAATAATGAATAAATAATTGATGATCCACTCTTATCATATGACGCAAATCTTATGAGGAAATTTTGAGTCTCTTCAGTTTTTATCCAGTATTAGAGATGTTTGGACAAGAATTGCAATGTGCTATGATGTCTTCAGAATTATTTCCTACATTCCAATGTTAATTTCTGCCGTTCTGAAAAGTGCCCATCTAAGTGGTGCATAGTTTGTGAATTCAGAAAATGGAAAGGTCGCTTACCCTCCAATAAATTCCCTTGTTATGTGTCGTAGGGTAGTGATGGTAAGCGACGTAAGCTTGGTCGATAAAATCCTATTCATAATTGTTCAGTTCTCAGATTCGCCCTGTACCACGAGTATCTATAAAGAAATATAGCTGATTTTCTAAAAGCATATCGTATAACTGAATGATTTCATTATACCGCAAACTATAAACACTAATTTAAATATTACTGTACAAATCTAGAAATTATTATCTTCAGAGAATCTGCACAGATGAATCGATTCCATAATCATACAGTTCTCTGTGTAATTCATATCAACAATATTCTAACAGTAAGCAACAACATAATCACGTATTCACAAAAATGTGTAATACAATAAAGTGCAGCTGATTGTAAAAATTAAGATTGCTCCACACGTCTGTTGCTTCCGAAGTGCGAACTCATATTGCAATGCTTTTCACACTCACTTCATCGTTCCTAACCGTCTCATGACTACTTTCAAAGTTTACGAGAGTAAATATAAGTAATCGTAAAGTGGTCTATGAATGTAACAGGTCCGTTGGTACATGGTTATCTTACTGCAAAAGTCCTTTCCGTGTTCTGAACACATGACCGTTACAAGTACTTTTTTCTATCATGCCTCAGAGAAATCCAGATATTTTGTACACTTTTACCCATTGTTTGGGCAAAACAAGCTCGTTCAAAATTCCACAGAACCTCCGAAATTACCCACTAAATTGAGACAAAATCTGTCTAGTACAGCAGTCCAGAATTTTTGGAGGAAAAATGTGGGAAACATCGTGAGAATCAGAGCAGTTTCCAACGAAGTCCTCTGGGAAATGGCAAAACATCAGCAGCGGTCATTCATTGGGGAGGCGGAGTGCAAATCGCCGCACTGTAGAGGTGTCGAAGGTGAGCGGTCTTCATACCAACAATCGTGCGATTATTTCAGATAACCGCGCTCCCGCGGACCTGCTACTAATGATGCGGTGATCTATGTTGCTTATATCAGCTGATGCGATTTGTTGAATGTCATGACAGATGGGCGAGGTGACAGATGGAAAAGATGGAAAGTTTTCGTGGAATAATTCGTGTGCTGAAGACAGTCAAAAAACTATTAAACGCTGAGCTGACCATGAAAGGAGAATCAGAATTGTTTATGATCAGTAAAATCACGGGTAGCACTCCCATGTGACCTGCATCCTTAAATTTGCCGACTACTGCTACGGTTTCTTGATATCATCAGATGGAGGAGATTCTCAGCTATCAGAGGAGTACATACATTATCGACGGATTTTATTTACTTCTAGAGATATAGCTGATTTTCTAAAGATTCATCATATGTTCACAAGCTGCTTTTGCGAAAAGTTTCACAAAGTATTCCTTAAATCAATGACTCTGTCAGATCGGGCACCGGACAGTTGAAAAGCACAAAAATATGAGGAAAAACGGAAAACATGGGGAAAAACCAAAAACATGATAAAACTTTCAAGCCTCAACCATCAACTATCATTTGGGAACACGAACATAATTCCGTTAAAAGTCTCCGTAACCTACTGTAGCTATAGTAATCAATTGAGCAGCTTCAGAGGTAACGTTGGCATTGGAATCTGACGCCAGTTTACAGATTCGTTTCACTTTTGATAGTTTAACTGCATCGATTCAGATGATTCGCTTGAATCCATAGTCTGTAAGCAGGAATTTCAAGCTTTTCAGGCCGATATGATGGTATCTGGGGGAGGAATTGCTAAGGAAAGTCGCTCCTGATAAATATAATCACAGAAAATCGGCAAATTCTGAAAACTGACAAGATATCTCATCCAACTCACTAGCAAACAGCTGATCAACCACATATAGGAATGAAAGAAATTCAAACGAACAAAACACCCGCCAAGCAATGAGCAATGCTAAACTAAAGATCAGCGCAATAATGAAGAGAAATCTCTGGGGATAAAGAAAACTCTTCTCTGAGGAGATAATGCAAATGAACAACGATAAGGAGAGTCAAACCAATCATATGAAACATCGCATTACTATAATCATCAACATTCCACACGTAAGATTGCTTGGAAATGAGGAAAGATACCGCATCACATGGTGCATCATATGAAAGCAAAGTCTATCTTCACGTTTGCATGAGAACAAAATATATAAGAACTATTGAGATCCGCAGATTCTCTGGTTTCATGAACACATAGACATGGCTGGAAGATTTTGATTAGTTTCAGAGAAACAGCTAATTTTCTGAAGATGTTGTTCATTTTGATACGTTGTATTGATCAATCTTTATACTGCATTCAAAGTAACACGATCCTCAGGTTCGCCGAGGGATATTATGCATTCTTGAAACCATTGTATCATACAGATTCTCTAGATTCAGAAAATATAAATATTGTGAGTATTCAGAAAAAATTCAGAAAAATTGGCTGAATTTTAGAATGTATCTCACCTAGCTCGGCGGCCTTCACTTCAATGCCCGTTACCTGAACATTTGCTTGGCATATGATTATCACCATCTTCAAGCAATCGCTCCTCTCAGGTTTCCTAGGCTTAAGCAAAACTCGTCAACAAAATATATGTAATAATCTGAATAGTGAGAATCTCCTGAATCAAATGATAACAAGAAATAATGGTGTTGCTGGGCAAATGACCGTGAAGTTCACGTCTTGTTAGCACCATGATGGTATTCGCCATCGCTAGGCCTTATTGTTAGACAGTTGTAAATGAACTCTACACATTTGCGTGATCTAGTGAATGTTAAAGAATGCAAATATTGTAGGAATAAAATCACTCCTTATTGTTAGGCATTCTCACCTCAGCAACTTTCGAAAGCACACTTGCGAACAGAAAACAATGCAGTGAAAATTTCGTCAACTGTAAAATTTTGTCAATAATGCACATTAGTCAATCTGCCAGCTTTGCATTTTGTGCGGAATGAACAGTGAAAAAATGACCGATGGAATGTGAACTGACCAAACCAAGAGTCTCGAATATCCAGTGCATCTTTTTTAGCAACGTATCATCATCTTCACGAAATCTTGTTCAAGCCAAACATTGTTTATGCATTTTATTAGAATAACATCAAACTGACCACTCCAATTCTCCACATAAATCACAAAGATTGTATCATCCAATATCGACATCGTCCGATACCAAATCATTCTTGCCGAGATGAACACAACTCTTATCGTTCTCTCCATATTGACTAATCTACTTAGCATCGTTTCAATTCAGGTATTTGGATGGTCCGTTTATTTGCGTCAATAGCTATCACTGCCCTTGTCAAAAATCGCTCATGCTTCACTTCACTTTATTTCAGCCCTTTAGCATATTGATATACTCAGAAATTGTTGGTTTGGATAATATGGAAGCAAAGTCTTCAATCTGTTAATGAAATCTATTACTACAGAGAGCAAATCATCAGCCTCATCGAAGAAGATTCGATTTAAATAATTTATTACATTTATACTTATATTGTAACTCGAGCGGTGTAAAATGTACAGTTTGTTTCAGCAATATCAAATTCAGCAGTAGAATCATCATGCATCAATAGATTACTGA
>JAPYMA010001091.1:0-15326 GCA_035041965.1 Anisakis pegreffii
GGGTAAAATTACCCGTTTTGGGTAATTTGGAGGTGTCAACGGGTAATGGAGGGGATGGGAAATAAGTATTTCGAGCAGTTGTTATTTTCTGATAGAACGCCACTGGGATGATGTTTCTTAACCGGGATATGTAAATACGGTTAGCTGATGGCAAGAACTTTCATTCTTCTACGAGATAACACGGTTTTCATTCTTTTTCTTGCTGTTATAATCGCTCTCATAGCTTTTATCACCGAAAGTGTTCTTTTCTGCTAATTTCTCATTCATTTCACTCCACAATTAAAATCAAATTCTCATTCTATCAAATGTACTCTGTATTTGAACATTTGACTGTCGAATGTTATCGAGTAATTCAATTCGATTGTTGTATTGTTGATTTCGGCTGTCAACACTCGTCAACGCATTCAGTAAATAGTATATGCTACAGAATAAGAAATTGATTCGAACTGTGAAGTGAAATGAGACGAAATGAATGAGAAAAACTCATGAAGAGAACGGTATTCACATGCAATAGCTATGAGAGCAAATACAACACGTCTGAAAAGAATGAGAATCTATCTAAATCAGTTTGAAATGAGCATAAACAACAGTCTTTCATGCGATCATAATCGATTGCAATGCTGAGCAACTCAACGGTCTAACAATAAGAGGAAGTCCAGCGAAGTTGATTACCATCATGGACTCGCTAATAAGATCGAACGTAGTGGTCATCTGAACTTAACATGTGTGATTTCCATATTTAATATGGGAAGGGGGTGACGGCGGCCTGTCATACCATCAAAATGGGTAATGGAGCACCCGAACGTGAGAACCACTGATCTAATGAGAGATCCAAGTGCGACTGTCCGAAATTATAATAGCTCGAACATCGAAAATCAGTTTTTGAACTGGGATTTGACATTCCTTCAAAAACTGATATAAAACCGCCTATAGTCAGTTGGTGATTAGAATCTTTCAAACACATAAAGAATCAGTTGCTTCAAGTAGAGAATCGCCTAAGAGTTAGTTGCCTCAGATCATAAAGATAAATTCGGATGACCAATAACATTACTTAAACAGAATGATGTATCAACAAACAGTTTAAGTACCAGTAGCCATTTCATAACATGCCACTGCCCACAGTAACACTGTTGATGTTTCGTGTTATTCCGATGTTCACAATTTATAAAATCACCCATTCACTCGTATTAATCTCATATCTAAACCGAGATGACTAAACAACTAACTGGTCATTCCTGTCCGATACATTAATCACCAAAAAATTCGACTGTCTCGCCATCCCAATGATAATCTTTTTCGCAAATAGTAACCCCTCAGAATCACTGGCGCTCTACTGCGATGTATCAAAGCGATTTACTACTTTTCTTGTGTCGTATCACATTGGAAGGGCTCCTTTCGGAGCGATGACAACGTGATGATGAAAATCACTGAATCAAACTGATTTTATGGCATTACTGAGATCGTCATTGACTGATGAGCTATCTCTGAGCGTGTTACGTGGAAATATAACACTTTTATATTTGTTGTGGTTTCATTTTATTAACACCTTCGGTTTTAAAATAACTCATCACCAACAATATAAGATGAACGAATACAAAGCGAATGAAGAGACAAATTTCTCAAAATCTACCATTAATATTGCTTAGTTATCACTGTCATAAGGTAATAACACTGGTAACGTGATAAAATTAATGACAGATGGTGATATTATCGTTATTAAGTTATAATATTACGACGTAACAATAACAATTTTAGACTGCATAAACCAATGCTATTAAATTCATGTCATTCATGATGTTATGATAACAACTTATATAATTATTACAATTATTCATATAAAGTATTAGGATTTATTGTGACATCGACTGATCATTATTTTGATAAGATTTTTATTGTTATAAACGATTAGCCACTGCATAAAATAGGGATGTAGGTGCTGAGAGCGATTGCATAATGAGAATCTCGAGTAGTGCCGAACTTAAACACCGCGTTTCTTCTTCAATTCCTTCGGCTTTTTCGCGAACAGTCGGTTGATTTCA
Source organism: Anisakis pegreffii (assembly GCA_035041965.1). Taxonomy (NCBI): domain Eukaryota; kingdom Metazoa; phylum Nematoda; class Chromadorea; order Rhabditida; family Anisakidae; genus Anisakis; species Anisakis pegreffii. Next base: position 2,040 of record JAPYMA010001091.1, read on the forward strand.
AGTCGAACCTCAGGACTCAACGATTCGTAGATTTTCGCCTTTTCCTTCTTCAATTCCTCCAGTTTGTCGTACGCTTCTTTAGCTGCAGGCGATAGTTTGGAAACCTGAAGATTATAGTCAGAAAGATTATATTCCAGACTGGAAATACCCTTTTTTTGCAATCTATCCTAATGGAAGATGAATACGCAAACAGCAGATCAATACGTGGATAGACGAAGAGCATTTAAATAGACGATTGAATTAGGGAGTATTTTAAGGAGTACATGAATCAAATATAAACGAATCAACAAACAAACGATAAAACCTTCGCTGCAAATTCCTCTTTGGCACGTTCACGTTCCGCATCGATTCGTTTGAATTCAGCCAGTTGTTTTTTATTCAACAGTTTTTCGGCCAATTCACTGAAAATCCTCTCTTTAGTAATTTCCATTTTGGGATTTCATTCAATTTGAACAAAATGTGGAATCAATTGAGTCTTTTTGATTGTAACCAGTGGAAAGCAGTTATAAGAAAACAGCAAAATGTAAAAAGAGTACCTGATATTAAGATTTTAGCATATTGTAGAATACAAACAGAACGGATAATATCAAAGATATTTCAAAATAACTGTTTAAAATTAAATATTCTCGTACATAATAAAGTACCTGGTACAGCATTTGACATTTTAGACACTCAAGTTTATCCCATTAATGATATTAGACTCCAAAAAGTATTTCGTCTGGAGAAAACTTTTAAATATCGTTGCTCAATAAAAGCATCGTTGTTCGACTAAATGGCAATAGACATAATACATTGTATAACATGAAATAAAAAAAAACCAAATCGGAGCAAGGCAAAATTTTGAAATGTTACCGAACTGCCGATAGCTTTTCCTCATGATTCAACGAGCTATTCTTCCAAACCTCCTTGAACTGTCTTCTCACATCATCCGAGGCACCTCGCAAAAACGATGGACCATGATGAAAGATTCTATCACGAGTTTCTGATGGTAAACGATCCAACTGAAAAAAATATTTCCTTCGCAAAAAAAATTTCATCAAAAAATCTGAAAATCTTCCCAAAATTCCATCAGAATTTCATATGTTGACTATTGAATGCCTATCAAACACCTTATCCGTATAATCATCATTCAATGACACTCAGTCAATTAGTCCAGATATCACCCACATCACAAATGCAGATAGAAGATTGATGACCGATTGCCCACTTCAATAAATCGCACTTTATTGCAGATTATAAGTGACAAACGCAAACGCAATGTAATGAACGCAATCATTCTATTAACTTATAATTTAGACTGAAATTTTCCCCATTGGGGAAACGCAACGCATACTTCTTGCTTTACTAAGTAAACTGCTGAGTAAAATTTTTAATATTCTGAATCTAGAGCTTCTACAGGGTCGAACGGTGAAAAGAAATTCACATGTTTCCGGGCAAAGCTGAGAAGACGGTTAGCTTGAAGATTGCAATCCGCCTATTGCTAATATGAACGTATTTATTGCTCTATAGTGATCAATTTGTATGACTGAGCCCGACTGCGCTATTAAATTGAGACATTTATGGACTTGTCAAGTGACATTATAAACAGAACTAATGGTTTGGCAAAAGAAAGACACCATTGTGGTATCATTCAATCCAAAGAATTTCCAAATGAGCTGAACCCTTAGCCAATCAAGCTTTTTCATCGAGTCAATGTCATATCTGACTCGTAACAGTTTTTGTTCTGAATTCATGTTATAGAACATTCGAAACACCTGCAAAACGAAATCGTTCCAGCGAATCGCATTCGATTGTCATTAATTATGAATGATTTACCTGAAATGTTTCGGTGACATCGAAAGTCTTTTAGTGATTTCTCATTCTTTTTCGTGCTATTGAACTAATCTCATTCTTTTCACACAATATTCAGCTGAACTCTCAATCTCTTTCATGATTCTTTCAACTATTTATCAATCTTTTCATGAGATCGTCATGCGTAATTCTCATTCTCTTCCACACACACTCTGACGTTCACATTACACTGACGTTGATTTTGCACTTTATTGCAAATTAGTGATAAATTGAGCAAATGCAATGTAATGAATACAATCACATTCAATCAATTTATAATTTAGGACGGAAATTTTCCCTAATAAGGAAACAAATACTTCTCATACACCAAAGAACAAATTCGGTAAGATAACATCATAATATTTGCATTTTATTGCTCAGATTCAATCACCCTGATGCTTTGAGCCTAAATCAACGAGTAACTGAAGTGTCAGCAAGGTCAACACTACACAGCTCAATCTCTAAATGACATCTCTTCCCGCAAATAACACACGAGGGAATAGCGATACATCAGAATTGTGATATCATGAATTTCTTAGTCACTCGATGAGATTCGAACGAGCTGGAAGCATGAATTTCTTCAAAGATTATCATCCATCCAGAATAATCACAAGCAATGTTGGATCGAAATTCCACATCTCCTAACAGATTTTGCACGGAAACAAACAGAATCTTTCGCGCAATTGGCAATTCTTACTTATGAAAGTCTAGTTGTCTTATGAAATAATACGGGAATGCTACTAACCACAGCTTTGGTTTGCTCTCTTAATTCTCCACAATCGTCACCTTTCTTGTAGTTACGCCATATGGTTTTCACCTCTTTCTGCTCTTCGTCAGGCATCTCCACGACAAACGGTGGTAGTCCACATTTTTTGCCCTCCTGAACATAAACGATTCATAAGTCGGATCACAATTGGAGTATTCAGTCGAATGGATCCAATCTAGTCAAAAATATTTACTATCGTTACTTAGTACAAGCGATATTATTGAATGCCTAATAACAGATGATGAGAGTTTTAAAGATAATCAAGATCTCATCACTGGATTTGAAAGTGATAAGCAATATTGGCTTAGAGGAGATAATGGGAGCTTTCCCCTAGATTCGCTTGTTTACTGCTTATTCAAGTAGCTTGTTCGGTCAACTCCTTGTCTATCCTGTTTGTTTCTTAGTAACAATTATCCAGCAGAGGCTGTCATGGATAGGAGTCATTTCATTTCATGATCCCCTAAGAGATCATTCACTGCCTTGCGAATTGCTGAATGAACTCGTGAGCAATGCTAAGTTTGACTGTCGATAAACGAACGGTCAATTCAACTACTCACTTTTGCGAGAGTTACGGCCAGTAAGCAACCGACGACGACTAAAATGTTCTTCCACGAATGCATTATCGCCCTAAATTTCTGCTTGATTACCCGAAAATAAACATGAACATAAGTCAAAAGCACGAACGACACACGCGAAAATGATACAATTGGTGTTCGCGGAATATATGCCATTGTACTTCTAGTATCCAAGAGTAATACCTTAATTCTCACCACAAACACCATTGAAATACGAAACGTTTTCATTAGGAAAAATTCAGCAATGACAACGTCAATAATGAAATATGTAGAAACGGATTCATCCAATCAGCGAAGCGTTTCATAATTTTGAAGCGTTTCTTTTACAATTGAAAATGCTCTAATTCTCACGGTTCTAGACCAGATCAATTGCGCCGTATTCCTCTTTTCATTGCGCCTCATTTTGTTGAGTTAATAATCATAATTCAATACAATGTTATTATATTACACATGTATTTCGATCAAAAATCACTAAACAACATTTCAGTCACCGAACACATCAAACCTCAACACAATTATCGGCAAGAATCAAACGAGACATGCACAAAATGACACAATCCTGTCCCATGAACTAATCCACAACACAGTGAATGTTTATCATAGCATTAATAAACGATACAAAAACGATAAACCATGTGAACAAGGCGATACGTAACGGAAGGCAATATCGTCGAGACGATAATATGAAAATAATTTATGTCATTCTTTTGCAATAATTAGGTCTTCTTCTGCAACAAATGTCACTTGTTTGAACAAAATTTCAAGATCTGATCAGGGTTATGTGCTCTGAACAAGTCAGTCTTCGTTTCCATCAACCAACTCGCATCTTCTTCACACATACATATATATATATATATATATATATATATATATATATATATATATATATATATATATATATATATATATATATATATATGTATATATATATATATATATATATATATATATATATATATATATATATATATAATCGACAATATTCACTTGGAACCAGTTTTTTGAAATTGTTGTGTGAAACAACAGCCGCTCCACACATCGACTGTTCACTGGTTGGTTTTTTTGGTTATCGCTGTTTCAAAACTCATTAGAAAATGATTCAGCTGTTGGAAATTCCGTCTATTTCATTAAAAGAATCGTTTCTTTGCTTTTGCGCGATGTGCTCTATCCGCCGTACTTCGTTTGCCCTGCACCCTCCTCTGCATTCCACCTTCTTTATTTTGCAATTGTTAATATTCGGATGATTCAAAAATTAAGTTCGTCTTCATAAATACCTGAATGAATATTCAGTACAATAGTCGTTATGGAATAGTATTTTATCAGTCTTTGTTGGTCAGTATCATTACTACACTTTTCTAGATCTATCGCTATATATATATATATATATATATATATATATATATATATATATATATATATATATATATATATATATATAAAGCTATACGTATTGTGTCTTTGTCAGAGTAAATTCGCAATAAAAGTTTCAATTTGAATGTGTAAGGTGTAAACTGTTGATGATCATAAACATGTTCGCTTACACGTATGTGTCAGTTAATCATTTCGTGATTAACTGCATCAAGCATATACATAATCACAAAATGCATACCCATCAAGCTGGGTATGCATTGGGAATACTGTAAAAATAATCATACTAATGTCATTGTTATAGTTCATTTCATCGCGATTTTCCTTTTCATACAAATACGAAATCTAGACTTCCTCATCGCTTTCTTCTTATCATTCTTTTTCTCCTTTATCACCTCGTAATAGATAGATTCACATGCGTGGTTGTTTTAATTCAACAATCCACGCATTAACTACTATTTACTGCTGATGCCGCCGCTGCTTACTCAGGCTCACGGTTAAATTTAGACAGTTTAGACAATTGTTCACTGATTCATTCACTTATTTATCTAGATTAGATCATGTGTTTGTTTTGACCATAGCTAGTCACAACCGTACTCAATCAAGCAACCGATCAAGCAAGCTGCCACTACTGGCAGAATCAATACGGCAGCCGGTCGATCGCCCGGTCGACAAATTGTCTATCATTTTTTGTCATAAGTCATCAGCTATACAACTGCAACAAAAACAAACAAGAATTTTTGACGTTTTCAAAAGTTTCGTTTACTCTTCCTCCAACCACCCATCCATCCATTTATTCATCTATTCCTCTCCTCACGGTGCTCTTTCCTTTTGTTAGTGCTAGTTGATTAGTTCAGTCGATTTTTTTTATTGTCTCTGTTTATTTAGAGATTGAATTTATCACATGACACATACATACACACATATGCACACACATACATTATCCACTACACTATATCATTCATCACAGACACACACACATATATATATATATATATATATATATATATATATATATATATATATATATATATATATATATATATATATATATATATATATATATATATATATATATATATATATATATATATGTGTGTGTGTCTGTGTGTGTATGTGTGTGGGTATGTGTGTGCATATGTGTGTATGTATGTGTCATGTGATAAATTCAATCTCTAAATAAACAGAGACAATAAAAAAAATCGACTGAACTAATCAACTAGCACTAACAAAAGGAAAGAGCACCGTGAGGAGAGGAATAGATGAATAAATGGATGGATGGGTGGTTGGAGGAAGAGTAAACGAAACTTTTGAAAACGTCAAAAATTCTTGTTTGTTTTTGTTGCAGTTGTATAGCTGATGACTTATGACAAAAAATGATAGACAATTTGTCGACCGGGCGATCGACCGGCTGCCGTATTGATTCTGCCAGTAGTGGCAGCTTGCTTGATCGGTTGCTTGATTGAGTACGGTTGTGACTAGCTATGGTCAAAACAAACACATGATCTAATCTAGATAAATAAGTGAATGAATCAGTGAACAATTGTCTAAACTGTCTAAATTTAACCGTGAGCCTGAGTAAGCAGCGGCGGCATCAGCAGTAAATAGTAGTTAATGCGTGGATTGTTGAATTAAAACAACCACGCATGTGAATCTATCTATTACGAGGTGATAAAGGAGAAAAAGAATGATAAGAAGAAAGCGATGAGGAAGTCTAGATTTCGTATTTGTATGAAAAGGAAAATCGCGATGAAATGAACTATAACAATGACATTAGTATGATTATTTTTACAGTATTCCCAATGCATACCCAGCTTGATGGGTATGCATTTTGTGATTATGTATATGCTTGATGCAGTTAATCACGAAATGATTAACTGACACATACGTGTAAGCGAACATGTTTATGATCATCAACAGTTTACACCTTACACATTCAAATTGAAACTTTTATTGCGAATTTACTCTGACAAAGACACAATACGTATAGCTATATATATATATATATATATATATATATATATATATATATATATATATATATATATATATATATATATATAGCGATAGATCTAGAAAAGTGTAGTAATGATACTGACCAACAAAGACTGATAAAATACTATTCCATAACGACTATTGTACTGAATATTCATTCAGGTATTTATGAAGACGAACTTAATTTTTGAATCATCCGAATATTAACAATTGCAAAATAAAGAAGGTGGAATGCAGAGGAGGGTGCAGGGCAAACGAAGTACGGCGGATAGAGCACATCGCGCAAAAGCAAAGAAACGATTCTTTTAGCATTGGTGTTGTGCTGTTGGATGGTGGGAAAGGATGGATTGATTTTTCACTTGTTATTTAACAAATATTCACAGTTCCATCAGTGGAGCAGATGAAATAGACGGAATTTCCAACAGCTGAATCATTTTCTAATGAGTTTTGAAACAGCAATAACCAAAAAAACCAACTAGTGAACAGTCGATGTGTGGAGCGGCTGTTGTTTCACACAACAATTTCAAAAAACTGGTTCCAAGTGAATATTGTCGATTATATATATATATATATATATATATATATATATATATATATATATATATATATATATATATATATATATATATATATATATATATATATATATATATATATATATATATATATATATATATATATATATATAGTATGTGTGAAGAAGATGCGAGTTGGTTGATGGAAACGAAGACTGACTTGTTCAGAGCACATAACCCTTATCAGATCTTGAAATTTTGTTAAAACAAGCGACATTTGTTGCAGAAGAAGACCTAATTATTGCAAAAGAATGACATAAATTATTTTCATATTATCGTCTCGACGATATTGCCTTCCGTTACGTATCGCCGTATTCACATGGTTTATCGTTTTTGTATCGTTTATTAATGCTATGATAAACATTCACTGTGTTGTGGATTAGTTCATGGGACAGAATTGTGTCATTTTATGCATGTCTCGTTTGATTCTTGCCGATAATTGTGTTGAGGTTTGATGTGTTCGGTGCTGAAATGTTGTTAGTGATTTTTGATCGAAATACATGTGTAATATAATAACATTGTATTGAATTATGATTATTAACTCAACAAAATGAGGCGCAATGAAAAGAGGAATACGGCGCAATTGATCTGCTCTAGAACCGTGAGAATAAGAGCATTTTCAATTGTAAAAGAAACGCTTCAAAATTATGAAACGCTTCGCTGATTGGATGAATCCGTTTCTACATATTTCATTATTGACGTTGTCATTGCTGAATTTTTCCTAATGAAAACGTTTCGTATTTCAATGGTATTTGTGGTGAGAATTAAGGTATTACTCTTGGATACTAGAATTACAATGGCATATGTTCCACGAACACCAATTGTATCATTTTCGCGTGTGTCGTTCGTGCTTTTGACTTATGTTCATGTTTATTTTCGGGTAATCAAGCAAAAATTTAGGGCGATAATGCATTCGTGGAAGAACATTTTAGTCGTCGTCGGTTGCTTACTGGCCGTAACTCTCGCAAAAGTGAGTAGTTGAATTGACTTACTTCGTTTATCGACAGTCAAACTTCATTCAGCATTGCTCACGAGTTCATTCAGCAATTCGCAAGGCAGTGAATGATGTCTTAGGAGATCATGAAATGAAATAACTCCTATCCATGGCAGCCTCTGTTGGATAATTGTTACTAAGAAAGGAACGGAATAGACAAGGAGTTGGCCGAACAAGCTACTTGAACAACCAGTGAACAAGCGAATCCAGGGAAAAGCTCCCATTATCTCCTCTAAGCCAACATTGCTTATCACTTTCAAATCCAGTGATGAGATCTTGAGTATCTTTAAAACTCTCATCATCTGTTATTAGGCATTCAATAATATCGCTTGTACTAAGTAACGATAGTAAATATTTTTGACTAGATTGGATCCATTCGAGTGAATACTCCAATTGTGATCCGACTTATGAATCGTTTATGTTCAGGAGGGCAAGAAATGTGGACTGCCACCGTTTGTCGTGGAGATGCCTGACGAAGAGCAGAAAGAGGTGAAAACCATATGGCGTAACTACAAGAAAGGTGACGATTGTGGAGAATTAAGAGAGCAAACCAAAGCTGTGGTTAGTAGCATTCCGGTATTATTTCATAAGTAGGAATTGCCAATTGCGCGAAAGATTCTGTTTGTTTCCGTGCAAAATCTGTTAGGAGATGTGGACTTTCGATCCAACATTGCTTGTGATTATTCTGGATGGATGATAATCTTTGAAGAAATTCATGCTTCCAGCTCGTTCGAATCTCATCGAGTGACTAAGAAATCCATGATATCACATTTCTGATGTATCGCTATTCCCCCGTGTGTTATTTGTGGGAAGAGATGTCATTTAGAGATTGAGCTGTGTAGTGTTGACCTTGTTGACACTTCAGTTACTTGTTGATTTAGGCTCAAAGCATCAGGGTGATTGAATCTGAGCAATAAAATGCAAATATTATGATGTTATCTAACCAAATTTGTTCTTTGGTGTATGAGAAGTATTTGTTTCCTTATTAGGGAATCTTTCCGTCCTAAATTATAAATTGATTGAATGTGATTGTATTCATTACATTGCATTTGCTCAATTTATCACTAATTTGCAATAAAGTGCAAAATCAACGTCAGTGTAATGTGAACGTCAGAGTGTGTGTGTGGAAGAGAATGAGAATTACGCATGACGATCTCATGAAAAGATTGATAAATAGTTGAAAGAATCATGAAATAGATTGAGAGTTCAGCTGAATATTGTGTGAAAAGAATGAGATTAGTTCAATAGCACGGAAAAGAATGAGAAATCATTAAAAGATTTTCGATGTCACCGAAACATTTCAGGTAAATCATTCATAATTAATGACAATCGAATGCGATTCGCTGGAACGATTTCGTTTTGCAGGTGTTTCGAATGTTCTATGAACATGAATTCAGAACTAAAACTGTTACGAGTCAGATATGACATTGACTTGATGAAAAAGTTTGATTGGCTAAGGGTTCAGCTCATTTGGAAATTCTTTGGATTGAATAATGCCACAATGGTGTCTTTCTTTTGCCAAACTATTAGTTCTGTTTATAATGTCACTTGACAAGTCCATAAATGTCTCAATTTAATAGCGCAGTCGGGCTCAGTCATACAAATTGATCACTATAGAGCAATAAATACGTTCATATTAGCAATAGGCGGATTGCAATCTTCAAGCTAACCGTCTTCTCAGCTTTGCCCGGAAACATGTGAATTTCTTTTCACCGTTCGACCCTGTAGAAGCTCTAGATTCAGAATATTAAAAATTTTACTCAGCAGTTTACTTAGTAAAGCAAGAAGTATGCGTTGCGTTTCCCCAATGGGGAAAATTTCAGTCTAAATTATAAGTTAATAGAATGATTGCGTTCATTACATTGCGTTTGCGTTTGTCACTTATAATCTGCAATAAAGTGCGATTTATTGAAGTGGGCAATCGGTCATCAATCTTCTATCTGCATTTGTGATGTGGGTGATATCTGGACTAATTGATTGAGTGTCATTGAATAATGATTATACGGATACGGTGTTTGATAGGCATTCAATAGTCAACATATGAAATTCTGATGGAATTTTGGGAAGATTTTCAGATTTTTTGATGAAATTTTTTTTGCGAAGGGAATATTTTTTCAGTTGGATCGTTTACCATCAGAAACTCGTGATAGAATCTTTCATCATGGTCCATCGTTTTTGCGAGGTGCCTCGGATGATGTGAGAAGACAGTTCAAGGAGGTTTGGAAGAATAGCTCGTTGAATCATGAGGAAAAGCTATCGGCAGTTCGGTAACATTTCAAAATTTTGCATCGCTCCGATTTGGTTTTTTTTTATTTCATGTTATACAATGTATTATGTCTATTGCCATTTAGTCGAACAACAATCCTTTCATTGAGCAACGATAGCAACGATATTTAAAAGTTTTCGCTAGACGAAATACTCTTTCGAGTCTAATATCATTAATGGGATAAACTTGAATGTCTAAAATGTCAAATGCTGTATCAGGTACTCTATTATGTACGAGAATATTTAATTTTAAACAGTTATTTTGAAATATCTTTGATATTATCCGTTCTGTTTGTATTCTACAATATGCTAAAATCTTAATATCAGGTACTCTTTTTACATTTTGCTGTTTTCTTATAACTGCTTTCCACTGGTTACAATCAAAAAGACTCAATTGATTCCACATTTTGTTCAAATTGAATGAAATCCCAAAATGGAAATTACTAAAGAGAGGATTTTCAGTGAATTGGCCGAAAAACTGTTGAATAAAAAACAACTGGCTGAATTCAAACGAATCGATGCGGAACGTGAACGTGCCAAAGAGGAATTTGCAGCGAAGGTTTTATCGTTTGTTTGTTGATTCGTTTATATTTGATTCATGTACTCCTTAAAATACTCCCTAATTCAATCGTCTATTTAAATGCTCTTCGTCTATCCACGTATTGATCTGCTGTTTGCGTATTCATCTTCCATTAGGATAGATTGCAAAAAAAGGGTATTTCCAGTCTGGAATATAATCTTTCTGACTATAATCTTCAGGTTTCCAAACTATCGCCTGCAGCTAAAGAAGCGTACGACAAACTGGAGGAATTGAAGAAGGAAAAGGCGAAAATCTACGAATCGTTGAGTCCTGAGGTTCGACTTGAAATCAACCGACTGTTCGCGAAAAAGCCGAAGGAATTGAAGAAGAAACGCGGTGTTTAAGTTCGGCACTACTCGAGATTCTCATTATGCAATCGCTCTCAGCACCTACATCCCTATTTTATGCAGTGGCTAATCGTTTATAACAATAAAAATCTTATCAAAATAATGATCAGTCGATGTCACAATAAATCCTAATACTTTATATGAATAATTGTAATAATTATATAAGTTGTTATCATAACATCATGAATGACATGAATTTAATAGCATTGGTTTATGCAGTCTAAAATTGTTATTGTTACGTCGTAATATTATAACTTAATAACGATAATATCACCATCTGTCATTAATTTTATCACGTTACCAGTGTTATTACCTTATGACAATGATAACTAAGTAATATTAATGGTAGATTTTGAGAAATTTGTCTCTTCATTCGCTTTGTATTCGTTCATCTTATATTGTTGGTGATGAGTTATTTTAAAACCGAAGGTGTTAATAAAATGAAACCACAACAAATATAAAAGTGTTATATTTCCAAGTAACACGCTCAGAGATGGCTCACCAGTCAATGACGATCTCAGTAATGCCATAAAATCACTTTGATTCAGTGATTTTCATCATTACGTTGTCATCGCTCCGAGAGGAGCCCTTCCAATGCGATGACACAAGAAAAGTAGTAAATCGCTTTGATACATCGCAGTAGAGCGCCAGTGATTCTGAGGGGTTACTATTTGCGAAAAAGATTATCATTGGGATGGCGAGACAGTCGAATTTTTTGGTGATTAATGTATCGGACAGGAATGACCAGTTAGTTGTTTAGTCATCTCGGTTTAGATATGAGATTAATACGAGTGAATGGGTGGTTTTATAAATTGTGAACATCGGAATAACACGAAACATCAACAGTGTTACTGTGGGCAGTGGCATGTTATGAAATGGCTACTGGTACTTAAACTATTTGTTGATACATCATTCTGTTGAAGCAATGTTATTGGTCATCCGAATTTATGTTTATGGTCTGAGGCAACTAACTCTTAGGCGATTCTCTACTTGAAGCAACTGATTCTTTATGTGTTTGAAAGATTCTAATCACCAACTGACTGTAGGCGGTTTTATATCAGTTTTTGAAGGAATGTCAAATCCCAGTTCAAAAACTGCTTTTCGATGTTCGAGCTATTATAATTTCGGACAGACGCACTTAGATCTCTCATTAGATCAGTGGTTTTCACGTTCGGGTGCTCCATTACCCATTTTGATGGTATGACAGGCCGCCGTCACCCCCTTCCCATATTAAATATGGAAATCGCACATGTTAAGTTCAGATGACCACTACATTCGATCTCATTAGCGAGTCCATCATGGTAATCAACATCGCTGGACTTCATCTTATTGTTAGATCATTGAGTTGTTCAGCATTGCAATCGATTGATTGCATGAAACACTCTTGTTTATGCTCATTTCAAACTGATTTAGATAGATTCTCATTCTTTTTAGACGTGTTGCATTCGCTCTCATAGCTATTGCATGCGAATACAGTTCTCTTCATGAGTTTTTCTCATTCATTTCGTCTCATTTCACTTCACAGTTCGAATCAATTTCTCATTCTGTAGTGTATACTATTTACTGGATACGTTGACGGGTGTTGACAGCCGAAATCAACAATACAACAATCGAATTGAATTGCTCGATAACGTTCGACAGTCAAATGTTCAAATATAGAGTACATTTGATAGAATGAGAATTTGATTTTAATTGTGGAGTGAAATGAATGAGAAATTAGCAAAACAGAACATTTTCGGTGATAAAAGCTATGAGAGCGATTATAACAGCAAGAAAAAGAATGAAAACCTTGCTAAAACGAATGAAAACCGTGTTATCTCGTAGAAGAATGAAAGTTCTTGCCATCAGCTAACCGTATTTACATATCCCGGTTAAGAAACATCATCCCAGTGGCGTTCTATCAGAAAATAACAACTGCTCGAAATACTTATTTCCCATCCCCTCCATTACCCGTTGACACCTCCAAATTACCCAAAACGGGTAATTTTACCC
>JAPYMA010001092.1:0-54748 GCA_035041965.1 Anisakis pegreffii
GGCGAACTATAGCTATTCAAATGCGTATCTATGATAAACCAATGTCGAAGACAAAACTTGTCATACTATAATATTACATCTAAATTAAACGTGTGTGACAAAACAAGTCGATCACAATTCACAATTTACGCATTTACAATAATACACATTAACAAATACTGTTGAATTTGAAAAAAATGTTTAAAAAAGTGTAATCAAAAAAGAAAATGTAAAAATGTGCCCAGTGACCACCACTCAATTTTGATTCATTTTCATAGCTTTGGATAAATAGAAATAAGTGATGAAAAGTACGACTATTTAACCACGAATCATCACTGAAAACCCTGAAATGAACACCGTCTAATTCGAAGACCCTAATACCCTAAAAATATAATTTGAACTGGCCTGGGCGCTTCGATGCGCCATCGCAAGTATTGAAAGGATTGAATAATTTCGACGATTCAATGAGAAACTGATGAATTGACTGTTGATTGACTGAAATCGCTCAGTGGAACCGTCGAATTGAAAACATCCATTGTAACCAATGAACGTCACCAAGATAATTGTTTTCTGTGTGTTGCCGCTTTTCGTATCATATATGCAGACATCCTTTCAAAGCACCTTTTGAATTTGTTCCAGCGAATTGACAATCCTGAAAATTGCCAGTGTATGATGATGCATGAATGAATGACACGCGGAAACAAAAATGGCAGCAACTGATTAACCTAAATTTAGAATGTACCGAATTCTGAAACATCGATTATTGTCAAGTGAGAAATAATACTCAGCACCAACAAAGTGTTCGACGCGGTACGCAGCCACAACAAATAGAAACCATCTTCGCAAATTGCACGGAAAGATCCTCGCACACAAATGATATAAACAAACTGCATCAACAACACACCACACAACGCATACAGAGGTATTGAAAATGGTATCAACAAGCGTATCGAGAATCCGATGAACTGAAGCATAGAACAGTGTGTGTTGATCGCTGTCGATCAAAACCATGCAGTAAGAGAATGATCATTAGTGGTTGTTATGATCGACGCTCCGCCCTCTTGACCAGTTTAATCAATAACAATGACAATTTTTACTGAAAAAAACTGATCGAGAGCAATGAGAATTATAGTTCGAGGTAACGGTGACACATTGGTACCTCACCTAAAAAATGTTATCAAAAAACCAAAGCTATCCATAAGATTGCCCAGAAACATTCCGGTTTCTTCGTACATACGAATTCCTATGGATTCAGAAAAACATGTAAGTTTTCGGGCGGATTCCCCAGTTTCAGATAGATAGAATACTTGCTGAACGTGTAACATATGGATGAACAGCTCCATAACCGTTCATTCCGATAAACTGCATCCGAACTAATCAATCAATTTTGCTTACATTCAAAAAAATAGCTGATTTCCTGAATATATCTCACTTGCTCGGAATCGTGCACTTCGATGCACTCCATTGACGTGCACGTACGTTTGCATTATAATTCTCACCATCTTCAAGCAATTAGTCTTCACAGATTTCCTCACATTTTCTAAACGTATCTCATGTAGCTGAACGGCACTGGTTTCAATGCATTGTATCCCTATTGGTCAACAGTACTAGGGTACCATCTTCAAACTTACGGTGTCCTCTGGTTTGCCCAGCAACATGGTTATTTCTTCACACCATTAGATTTCTCAGATTCTCTCCATTTGGAAAAGTGCATATATTTTCCAGCGATTTTGCTTACCTGGGGAGATATAGCCCATTTCCTGAACGTATTTCGTGTGGCTGGGCGGCATTCGTTTTAATGCAATAGCGATATCTCCTCATGTGGACAAAATCGCTCAGTAAAACATATGATATTCTGAATTCAAGGGTTCTGAACAATCGAACGGTGTGGAAAAATTCGCATGTTACCGGGCAAACCCGAGAGTACCGGTAGCTTGAAGATGGTAACCCCCATAGCGCTATAGTAATGTATACATTGTTCTCTAGTGATCAAATGTATACGAATGAGTGCCTCTTCGCTAGTTGAGATAGCTTCAGGAAAATAACTATATCTCCTCAGTTAAGCAAAATCGCTCAGCAAAATATGTGTTTTTCTGAACCTAGAGGTTCTGAGAAATCGATTAGTGTAAAGAAATTGATATGTAACCGGGCAAACTTGAGAGTACGGTAGGCTTGAATATGATAACCTCTACAGCATTGGAGGAATAGCGATATCTCCTCACATAGGCAAGATTGCTCATTAGAACATATGATATTCTGAATCCGGAGGTTCTGAGGAACTGAATGGTGTAGAATAATTCATGTTTTACCGGTAGAACCTGAGATTACCAGTAGCTTGAACATTCTAACAACCGTAGAGCTGTAGCAGTGCATATATTTATCTACAGCGATCACAAGTATATGAAATATCGCCCCTGCGCTAGTTGGTATAGTTGAGAGTACGGTAGGCATGAATATGGTTACCCCTATAACATTGAGAAAGTAACCATCTCTCCTCAGCTAGATAGAATTGCTCAGCAAAATATATGATATTCTGAATCCAAAGGTCCTGAGGAATCGAACGGTTTAGAGAAATTCATATGTTACCGGGCAAACCTGAGAGTGCCGGTACTTTGAAGATCGTAACACCTATAGTGCTATATGAATGTATACAATTGATCTATAGTGATGCAATGTATTTGAATGAGTGCCTCTGCGCTAACTGAGATGGCCTTAGAGGAATAGCTACATCTCCTCAAGAAAGCAAAATCGCTCAGCAAAATACATGTTTTTCTCAATCTAGAGATTCCGCTGGATCGATTGGTGTACAAATATTCATATTCGCGTGCACAGCGCTGTATGCATTAGTATGCATTCATTCCGCTGAGATGCATATTAATGCAAAAAACTGAACGAAATAAGATGTAATCAGTTCATTGCAGAGCACACTGCAATCATTTCATTGCAGAGATTTCCATAATTGTTGTTTTAAAACGTCAACAAAACTGTTGGGAAATTTCATGAAATTATTATTTTGCAGTGTCGATAAAATTCCCAATAATAAGCGCTTTATTTCAACGAATTTTCAACATCATAATCATCTGTCCTTTTCAATAGAATTGCTGAGGTTGGATCACATTCATCGTCAATGAAACGATTAACAACTGTAAAATGATTCCTCGTCTGATATCGCTCTTTGCTGTGTCTGATACCATAAACGAAGTATAGACAATACCCTGAAAGGAAACAAACTTTCAAGCAGCAATAAATTCTCGAAGCTTTTAGATGCCATCAATTTCCGAAATTAATTTTTCTGCTCAGCACATGTCAGAACAATTACGAAATTGTAAATTATATCCAACATCTTATGAAAATAGAAAATACGTCGATGAGAACTAGATGGAAATCAACACTTGATAAGAATTCTTACCTAGAATTAACCATGTGAGAACCTTTAGGGCAGTAAACACAGTGGAGGAGCATAATAACGTTACGGATAAGAAGACAGCAAACAGCGTGAGGTATGGGAATACAGGCATTTTGCATTTACGTCTTGAGATGGCATCGTTGGTTTTTTGACGTGATGCGAATACGATCAAGATGGTGAATACGATCAACACTGCTGATATGGCAATTATTAACTGCAGCTGCAAAATTTATTGCCTTTAAAACTGCATACATTACTTTTAACTAACTAGAGAATGTTTTTGTGGAAGTTAGTTTCAAAACCTTATGAAGCGTGAAGATTAGCATGAAGTCATCTTTTATAATTTGGGGTTTTTTTGAGAGTGAGAAGATAGAGACGAAGAAAAATTGAAAATTGGACAACGTTTAGATCATTTTGATAATTGCATCAAAAAATCTAGTCATTTAGACAGGTTTATTGGGATATTTGGGAAGTTATAAAGCTGAACTTCTAGATCAAACTTGATTTTCATTAAGTTCAATTTATGGTTAATCAGGTGAAGATGAAATTCAGATTCAGGGCATGATAGTGGAATGTCTCACCATTGAGAATTTTTCGGTATTCAAAACGAACAACCCGAATACGAATGAAGTGAGAATGAATACAACAAGCAAATAAATGGAATGATGATAATGTTTTGTTAGTTTGATGTTAAGCGTTGAGATTTCAGAGTGTATCGATGAGAAACGACTGTAATACGGTATCTCGGGAATGTCAAGGTCGAATAAATGGAAACGATTCCGCTTCGATGCTGAAAATATCAGCCACGTGTTAGTGAAGTTGTTTGTAAAATTGAATGCTCAATAACTCACAATCTTATGACCAAATCAAAGCAGTCGTCAATTAGTCAATTTTTACAAATTATTGCATGGATTAGATCATATGGAAAAATGTAATGAATACACCGACTAGTAGAAAAATATCGTGAACTCAAATTATTCGGTCAGTTTAAGCTCAGACTTAGACTCAGCTAACATTTGCACTCAGTCTTACGCTTGTCCTCACAATCAGCCTTCCTTCATCTTAATTCAAGCTCTGGACAGCCATTAATTATTCGAAATGAAGTGTCAAAGAATCAACATAGATTGATATGAATACTATTGTTGCAATTACCGTTATTACCGTCGCCATTCGATGAGCACGGTGATTGTAAGCAGTTATGACCATTGTTATAGTACTCCATCGAAGTCATCGACTTGCGCAAGTAATCGATCCCGCTACTGCCCTCCATTAATGCGGCGCTTTGATTGCTCAACATTGGAATGGAGCGTGTTGATCGCATTTTCTGAATCAAAATGAAATTCGAGCATCTATAATCGTTTATGAAAGTTTCTGCAAATACTGCTTCAGTAATCATTGTTTTGATATTCGCGATGAAATAAATCATTCACTGGATTCAGTTTTCTAGGTTCCATCGAAAACTTCAATTTCATCTCAAAGTCTCGTATCTCTCAGAGTTTGAAGCTTACCCCAGTGAGCGACTGATATTGTGACACTGAATGAGGTACTTCAAAATATCGGCTTTTGGTACGTTCTTGTGGCACTTTGATTGAACGTTGCTGTTTATGCGAAAGTAATAAGGATGACTTCTCGTCGGCGTCTTCGTTGTGCTGAAATATTCAAAGGGTGAGGGTCGTAATGTTTTGTTGATTTGAACACTCTTTTACAAACTGTCTAGTTCATGGAACTTAATACTTCCGAAGATTACTTTTAAAAGAATATTTTGGACAATGCACTTTGCGTGAAGTTACGGGGAAAGCGTTGCATAAAAGTAGTGAATAGAAAGAATGTATGAATGAAATGAGTCATTAATATGGATGAATATATGAATGTGGTCGTGAAAGATGTGATCCATGAAACATTTACGATATTAAGCGTTCCGATCACTTTGAGTTGACAATGAGAGATCAGCTGTTGATGCGATTTAGCCTGATCCGCTTGCAACAGATTCAGGTTTAAGTTCAGACAGAGACTTGAAGTTGGGCCTAGACTTAGGTGAGGCTAAATTAACATTTCCATGTGGGACTTAATTACAGGTATGGATCCTATTTGAATAAGTGGACCCTAGTTGAACCCAGTCTAATTAAAGTACCTTTTCAAGGCGACGTTGCAATTTATCGGATTCTCTCTGTGCGAAATAAATTCGAAAATAATCCGAATTCGTTAAACTGTCTTCGTCGTACTCTGCACTGTTCTCGTATTCGTCATCACTTGCACATCTGAGAAAATCGTTGACTTATTGCATGGCTTTCACTCCAAATTTGAAATATACAGTCAGAGCTCGATCTTAAATGCCAAGATTCTGGGATCAGACTCACCGTTCTTCTTTTATATTGATGGATATGTTCATATTTGGAGTGAAAGCAAGACTAGTAATTCAATTTTCTGTGTTAAGATATTGAAACTTTCATTTTTACGTGATTAAACTGGAAATGACTTCGAATTTCAACAGATCAAACACTCACTTCGTAGTGATTATTGATCCTTTATCGTCAACAAAGCTCGCCAACGAATATTTGCGATATCGATTCCTATGACCGATCTCATGATATCTTGCCGTTTCCCGATGTAACCCTATTGGATCCGGTCGGTAGTGTTGAAGATAAACTAAACAAGCCTGTAATTTTGATGATTACATACACTCATATTGAAACCATACTGAGAGTTATGAAAGCAGTACTGATAACATTACAATAACGGGTACTCGAAATATTTTAAGAACTTTAAGATGACACTATCATAGATATACATATTTCTTAAAAACACCAGTTTTGCTTTCAATTACTTCTATCATATTTACATTAATAAATTGATAACAGTCTATGAGATAATAGCAAACATGAAAATAATCACAAATGAATAACTGAAACCAACCAAAATCAACAATCGAACAGTGATATTAAAAGAGATTGTATCTAGTAAGATATGTTGTTTCAATGAGATAAGACTGGATGAAATAAATGTAATCACGCAAATCGCCATATAAGGAGCACAACTCGTTCGGGATGTCCTTGAAAGACACTTAAATGGTATCAACTGATCCGATACCAATGTGCACAACAGCCGACTTGATGGTAACATTATCGCCAGCATGGTTCCTGACAATCCACATACTGCCCCGACTGTCATTAGGTATCTGAATGCTTCATATTCTTATTTTTCGTTGTCAAATCCAGAAAGGTTACAATTTTCGGTACAGTCTGTATTGTTTGTTCGTCTATTGCAGTGCTTTTCACGTTCGAGTGCTCCATTACCTCTTTTGATGATCCGGCAGGCCGTTGTTATCTCAAAATTACCCAAAATGGGTAAACTGACTTCCTATGAAAACCATTGTCCAAGAGCGTTGCGTTGCTCATGATTGCGATCGATTATGATTGCATGGAAAGCTATTGTGCATGACACGCTCACTTCAAACTGATTTAGATGAATTCTCATTCTTTTCAGACGTGTTGTATTCGCTCTCATAGCTATTGCATGCGAATACCGTTCTCTTCATGACTTTTTCTCATTTATTTCGTCTCATCTCACTTCACAGCTCGAATCAATTTCTCATTCTGTAGTGTATACTATTTACTGGATACGTTGACGAGTGTTGACAGCCGAAATCAACAATACAGCAATCGAACTGAATTGCTCAATAGTCAAACGATCAATTATAGAGTGTATTCGATAGAATGAGAATTTGGCTTCAACTGTTGAATGAAATGAATGAGAAATTAGCAGAAGAGAACACTTTTGGTGATAAAAGCTATGAGAGCGATTATAACAGCACGGAAAAGAATGAAAACCACGTTAGAACAGTTAAAAAATGAAATAATAATTTGTCGAATACATCGATGCACTCCGTATTATTGCTGTTTTATTCAGATCAATTAAGAAGAGTCCAATTTCCGATGGCGATTATCGTTTGCAGAACGGATCATCGCAAGATATTTTTTAAGATGGAACTCGTATTCGTCGACATCGAGCAGTGGGAGATGCTTAGTTTTGAATGCGATTAATTGAGTACTCTATCTTGTTTGTGCGTTCTTCAAGACAGATTACCATCGACTCATTGGGGATTCAAAAGAACTTTGGAGTTGATTTTCTCCGATTTTATGAAGCTGTCTTTTTGATACTAAAAAACAATTTGAATAGTCGTTGAAATCGCTCCGTTCGGAAATTATTACGGCTATAAACGCAATCGTTACTGTGCTCATTCCGAGCATTATCATTAATGCTCTAACATTAATTTTATTACCACCAATATTATCGTCATCATTTCAGTTTGATTGATACGATGAACAACACCTTCATAATTTTGTGATTGCTACTAGCTACTGATGGCTCAGTGTTATCCAAAAATTTTTGGTGAACAAAATCCTTACTATATTCACCATATTCCATCCATTTTTTCCTTTTCCAGATGTCGATTAAACTTTTCTGTTATTCCATACATTCACTTTCAATAAATAATGAAATGTAAATGTTTCCGCAGCCTTTACTTCATTGAGATGTACTCGTAGTTCACGGTTCAATAATGGATCATAACTGCAATCAGAACTACCTTGCTGATGGTATTTGAACGTATAAAAATACATCGGATAATATCGAAACGTGATTGCTGAATTGCTGGAAGTTTAGACACATCGAAAAGACCATCGTGATCAGAAATATGAATAGGGTGAATATGAATATGATGAACGGTAACAGTAATGGTACACGTTTCCGTGGTGCGTGTGTCTCTTCGAATAGATAGCTCAACACTTCAACGCCAATATAAGCTATCAGAAAGTTCGATGCACCACCGAACATCTGCAAATGAAACCTTGAAAATATTCTCGAGCAAATACATATCTTCTTCACTGTCTAATGATCATTTTTGATTCACTTACTGATTCATTTGCCAGAACGATGTTGTCGCATACAAATTACCGAATCGTAATTTCAAAAGAGAAAAAGCTTCCTGTGAGAATGAATTCAATTCAGTTCAATTACATCTTATTGAAGTATGACCTCCGTCATGATATCATGTCTGATCAAAAAATGATTACAGCAAATATTTTTCACTTGGAATGACCAAATATTGAATGAGAATATGTGTTCACACTGACCTCAGTGTAGCCATTTTTGAAAAATTTGGTCGACATCCAATTGCGGGGATCAGCATGAAAAAACGCCACTATTAAGGTAGAACTTGTTGTCAGAAACGCAACAGTAACCATCACAATTGATAAAGTTGATGTGACCTGAAAGAGTCTCAGCCAAATTAGTATATCTTTCTAAAACGCCACTAAATTCACTTCCAAAACATTCGATTACAAGTGATATTGTGTAAAATAAGTTTTCTCCAAATAATTTGACTAGAAAAACTGAATGTTGCAGCGATTCAAAGAAAACGTAAAGCTAAAACTACAACTTACACGTAAATTAGAGCACAGCAAAACTGCTGATATAAAAATCGCCAGCGCTGCACATCCATCGAATTCCGCATCGATAAAAGAAAACTGCACTGGCAACGGTATTTTGAACACCAAATAGTAATGGATTTTACCACGAAATAAGACATTCTGAAAGAGTGTGGTGTTTGTCATAGATAGAAACACTGGGCTGGTCAAGGACAGAATGTATTTTGTTGATCTTGAGCCCAATTTGGTTTAATCCTTCATCGGATATCACTTTTATCCTCGATCATGTTATCTTCCGTTGTGTCTAACCAAAGGCACTTATGAGCTCAGCTCGGAAAGATGTCAATTTTGTTCAGTATTGCTGTATTCAGCCTTTTTATCGTTTTAACAAGGTTTTCATTCTTTTCCTTGTTCTTACAATCGCTCTCATAGCTTTTATCACCAAAAGTGTTCTCTTCTGCTAATTTCTCATTCACTTCACTCAACAATTAAAGTCAGATTCTCATTCTATCGAATACACTCTTTTATTGATCACTTGACTGTCGAACGTTGTTGAGCAATTCAATTCGATTGTTGTATTGTTGACTTCGGCTGTCAACACTCGTTAACGCATCCAGTAAATAGTATATGCTACAGAATAAGAAACTGATTCGAACTGTGAAGTGAAATGAGACGAAATAAATGAGAAAAAGTCATGAAGAGAACGGTATTCGCATGCAATAGCTATGAGAGTGAATAAAACACGTCTGAAAAGAATGAGAATTCATCTAAATCAGTTTGAAGTGAGCGTGTCATGCACAATAGCTTTTCATGCAATCATAATCAATTGCAATCATGAGCAACGCAACGGTCTAGAACAGTGGTTCTCACAGGAGGTCACTTTACCCATTTTGGGTAAATTGGAGGTAACGGCGGCCTGCTAGATCATCAAAAGGGGTAATGGAGCATCCGAACGTGAGAACCACTGCTTCACTAAATCCTCTCACAAGAGAGGGATCATAACCGAGAAGTTACTGTCACTGATTACGTAAGTATTCGAAATGAAGGCTCTCATTACCAAGTGATCACTCCAAGCACGTGCTACAGTAATAACTGCAACGATCATATCCAACAGCGATAGCCATCCGACCGTATACGCAGGTATTTCTCCGATACTCGCGTAAACGAAATTGTACAATAGACAATTTTTTGGTAGTGAACACAACAATTCATTCATATGCAGACCTGAAATCTATATATCACCAATAATTCCAAAAAGCAAGTATCATAACTAGACTTCAGCCTAATTTCAGGCAGAAGTTATCAAGTTCAACCGTATCCTCAAGATTTTTACGTATCTCGAGTATCAAATAACAGCGATGAGCTTACAACTGCAACGCGGCTTAACCTCGTTAAACAATTGCAATGAGTTGAGATCATTTCGAGCAATTATATGACTAAATATTCGATAATTGACATTCAACGATCAATTTTCAATTGGATTTAATTCGATTCATTCGATTTAATTCGATAATTCGATTCAATCAGAAGTTGAAATTTGTTACCTGATAATAATATGAGGATTGATGCGATTAGCAACGAGAACAATGCAGAAGGTCCAGTAGTTGTTGTGAGCGCATTCGGTATTACAATATAAACACCTATTGGGATGCTCAGAACAGCGGCTGAATATTCAAAAATATTTTACAAAGTGTTGCGAGAAATATCACACTGAATCAAAATATCTTACAAAACAAAACATATTGGAAAAATAATGCGGATTTTACCAAGAAATAAAACGTTCTCGAAGAGCATAGCGCTCACCATGAATATGTATCACGCAAATGCGTAACGCTATTGATTGGAAAATTTTAAATTTAGTGAATAAATATATGGCTAGGAAATTGGATATGGAGTTCAGTCCGCACGGTGAATCCGTCTGAGAATTATTCGAAATTATCTCATCTCCTCTGTAAAATCTCACCTATTAATAGCATCAAAGCATTAATTTTCCGAATGCTAACATTCCGACTCATACCGAGAAAAAATCCAGTGATGCATCTTAGTGCTCGTTATAGATCTGCACGAAATGAATGTGACATCTTAAGATGAATGCTTGAATCGCAATTCACGATTGAATGTTATACTGAGCGATTATCTCGTCTGGTGACTGTTTGTGCCTGCTTATCGAAAGATTTTGCGCAGAAGCGAGTCAGGCTTCCTTCGGCTTTCATAAATTCGGAAAATGAGCGACTCGCTATAACAAACAACCAAACCATCCTATAAAATATTTCTGTTCGAAACAAAAGCAACGAAAAATCAAGTAAACATTCTGAAACTAACCAATGCCGATCAACGATGGAGTGCCCAATTTTCTTAGCCATTCTGAGTGATTCAAGAACTCAGCGTTGATCGTTTTCAAACGCCATAAGCAGTTCATTGTGAGTCAGTTTTCAGATGCACTTTCACAATTTCAATATATGACGGTTGATACTTTCGACAAGTCAATACAGAATCTTAATTTAGTCTTAATTCTTAATTACTCGTGACAAAATAGCATCGCTACCAGATGACTAAACGTAATTCAACGTCGTTCGAGACGTATAAATGAGGAGGAATATGGCATCTTAAATCTTTCAAAAGAATTTCCGCAAATCCTCTCTTCATGAGATCAGCAAGTGAAATGAAGAGAAGAGCTCGAGGCTATAAAGGGCTTAATATGAAAGAGGATAGCGAACGTATAAAATTAAGCGAACAAAAAAGTGGAAAGGGGGTTATAGAGGATTATAAACGAGCAATAGTCCCGACGAGATTCATTCTTGTAAAAACTTGTAATGCGCAATCAAACATTCCAAATATTGACTACTGAATTGATGGCATCCTTATGGCCCTCAGGGAGGTGATTCAAGCAACACAGTGTTTTGACATTTGTGCATGAAATTTATTGCAGTGCCTATGTAAAACGTATTGGCTTGTGATTATATATCTGCCATTATTATTACTATTATTATTGCTATTATTATTATTTTTTTATGATTGTTCCATCATCCTTATTATAATCCACATCGTTGTAACTTTTATTGTTTGTAATCTTATTATCGCTATCCTGATAACCTCATTACTACTTTTGGTGTTATTATGATCAAAAACAGCCCACATCAAGACTGAAAGTAAATTATTAAACATATTCTTCACAGTTAATTTAATTAGAACACGAATTCCTATGATCCTTGAACAAGATTATTATCGTTCGTAACAAGCATTAGAAACGTAATGAATAATGAATAGAGAAGGATATGAGTGACTGATATTTCACGATGCTCGCAATCAAAATCATATTGTGTCTACTGCAAATTATAGCCGATCGTAATAGTAATAATGATGTTTGATAGTAATCATGATGCATGATGTTGGATGTTTGTGTGTATGTCAAGCGATGTCAAATGACAGCAGTGATATAATGTCATGCTGTAATGCTCACCAGAAATGATCAATGACAGTTGATAATCCATAGTGATAACGATGATCAATTGCAACAACGGATGCTTACAACGCATTCTTTTAATGAATACATTATCAATAATAGTAATAATAACAATGTAACAATAATCGCAGTAATAAAAATATTAATAATAATGAAAATAATGATACTGAATAATAATAATAAAAGCAATAATGATGAGAAAAAGTCGTGATCTTGTAGTTCCATGGGCTCGCCCATATGGCAGTACCGAGAAATACTACTCTTGAAAGCTTCGAAAAGATAAATTTTGGAGGGAGTGACAAAATTTAGTTGATGAAATGTCAAATTTGGTAATTTGATAACGTGAATGCTTAAATTTCATTTCATTTCATGCAAGCAGTCTTCATCTCCTTACTCTCATCCATTTCTATCGCATTTCATCATATTCCCATCTTCTTATCTTCAGCACTTGTGTATAATTCAAATCCGTTTTTATACAGTATCCAGTTGTAAATCGCTAATTTTTCGCATTCAGTTTCCCGTCAAACAAATTCAAAATTCATGTGAAAATCTCCGAATAGTTAATCAACAAGCACACAGAGCAGTCAGTAGTAATTGACAGAGATATTACGTTGGATGTGATTTTCTTATGCGTACGGAAATATGCTTCGGTTGTTGCTTTTCATCATATGGCTGAACGGCCTCAGAATAGGTTTAAACTCTACGAATTCAATCTCTGTATGGATGAATTAATGCACTAACATACGGATATGTGAGTATTATTTTCACTCTACTCGTATACTTTTACCCAGTAATGATCATTTCGCAACATTACTACATTCTCTATGCTCAGGCATCTTCTATCCTCGGGTCTAAGCCAACTAGTGTTCACTTATGTGACAATATGAAGAGCTTGATCCTGAAAGATCAATTCGCGAGACTTCAAATCCATTTCTTCACTAAATTCGGGCACTTCTGAAATTTCGATTTTCTCCAAAGAAAACTATCGCATGAACCAGAAAAACTAGTTCAGTCTATCTAAAAGGCGAAACAAAAACATCTGCAATCTGTTTTCATCGAACCATCGAGCACTTACGTACGCACTCAATAATTTCAATCGCATATCATAAAAATGCTCGATATTCAAGCATAAAATCCTTTTGAATGGAACAATCTCGCTCACTTCAACATTGAAATTTCACTATGAGGCATCTCAGTGAGGATTTATGTGTATTTCGATTAGCAAAAATGATTTGCAATAGTGAACGAAAGAGACTTGCAGTATTTAGAACATGCAGTGCAATTAACAAACGGAACACTGAAGCCGAACAGATTGTGTGGAAGGAAATCAGTAAGAATTTGATTGAATTTCGCTGCTCGTGGTTCTCATTAGAAAATGTGGTTATGTTCATTAGTCCACACAGAAATGCATCCAGATGAGCGTGATATAAACTAATGAATTAGTAGAATAATCAGTT
The DNA here is from genome assembly GCA_035041965.1 of Anisakis pegreffii. Taxonomy (NCBI): domain Eukaryota; kingdom Metazoa; phylum Nematoda; class Chromadorea; order Rhabditida; family Anisakidae; genus Anisakis; species Anisakis pegreffii. The sequence goes on from JAPYMA010001092.1 coordinate 13,732, forward strand.
GAGTACTCAATGAAATGCTATGCAAAAGTTCATCAAGCTGTCGTCGTTCATCATGTCATTCCATCTACTTCTTTGACCATTCATCAATGATCAATTAATTCTTTTCTGTTGTGCTTCTCGATCGTGCCGCTTCCATTGATAGTTAATTAGTTCTTCAATTAGTAACCACAACTTAGTCTCTCTATTATCATCAATATCATTAATATTAAATTCTTCATTCCTTGATATTCTTCTTTCCCCGTAGCTAACGACAACAGAACTGAAAACCATCTGTCTTCATGAAATGCAATCAAATCTTGTTGATCTTGTGATATGGAGAGATGAAAAGTTAACGTTGAGCAGACGGATACTATATAATGAGCAACTAACCTATCTATATTCGTTTGACAGCGAAGGAAAGGCCCGAAACTTTTCTCAAAACGGCAAATCGAATCCACGAATCTATCATACGCACTTCAGTCTATCTTAATCCTTGAGTTCATTCACCTGATGGTTCAAAAATCATCACAAACGCAAGGAACCTGTAGGCATCGTATGGGTCTAGCCATGAATACAATAAAAGTGATGTTGATGTTTGATGAAATGTTGAGCTTCATGAAATGTTTGATATTAAGCTTAAAAGCGAGTCTACTAGTAAGCCTGAACCTGGACTCGAGGCCAATTTGAACAGTCTCTCTCGGCTAGAATAAGCTCGAATATATCGTTGTACTCATATAAGGTCTGTAGATTGCATGAATCTATGTAAAAGAGATCCAAACAGCTTTTATTACATGTTGAGATAATGTTCAATAACAGGGAATCAGGCATTTCAGTATAATATATCACTCAAACAACAAGCCGTTCACTGATCGAATCGATCAAAAACCACAAAAAAGGACTAAATTCAAAACTAGAAACGGAAACGAACTAAAATTTATTTTCTTTTTCTGTGCGGTACGAAACTTTTTTGATAAGTCAGCACATCGTCACAATGGCTCTAATCACCGTTGAGCATCTCTAGAATGCTCGTAGAAGTGGGTTGATTGAAAGTGACAAATGACTAATAGTAAGTAACCAACCAAGCAACTAAACGAGTGAACAAATCAAAATGCAATTTGCAATAATCACATTTTTGGGTTCTTTTGCGCGAATGAATAATAATGCATCGGTCGGTGATTAATGCGTCGAGTGCGCAAATTCGTTTCCGATAAATCACTCAAAATTCTGTTGACACTCCAATGCCTTATTGACTGCACGCAGCAGGCCCGTTAGAAAAGTGTTGAAAGTCGATTTGGAGCAGTGTTGGATGTTGACGTATGGAACAATGCTCGGAGATTGATCGTAAGTATGAACGTGAAGCCACGACCAATCATAAGCCCAAACCTAGGCATTAGCTTGAGGCTAACATTAAGCTCAGCTCAATCAAGTTCAAAATTTCGAGACCTTCACGCTAATCACGTTGAACTGTGCATATCGAGTTGAGTTCGAAAAAATGACGTGGAAAGATTTTCGGATATGAGTCGTTGCAAACTAATGCAAAAATGTGATCACTTCTAAATAGTGTTAGGCGTAAGTTTAGACCAGTGGTTCTCATGTTCGAGGGCTCCATTACCCCTTCTGATGATTCGGCAGGCCGCCGTTATCCCCAAATTACCCAAAATGGGTAAACTGACTTCCTACAAGAACCATTGTTCTAGACCGTTGCGTTGCTCATTACTGCAATCGATTGTGCTTGCATGGAAACCTATTGTGCATCACACGCTCACTTCAAACTGTTTTAGAGGAATTCTCATTCTTTTTAGACGTGTTGTATTCGCTCTCATAGCTATTCATACGAATACCGTTCTCTTCATGAGTTTTTCTCATTCATTTCGTCTCATTTCACTTCACAGTTCAAATCAATTTCTTATTCTGTAGCATATACTATTTACTGGATGCGTTGACGAGTGTTGACAGCCGAAGTCAACAATACAACAATCGAATTGAATTGCTCAACAACGTTCGACAATCAAATGATCATTTATAGAGTGTATCTGATAGAATGAGAATCTGACTTTAACTGTCGAGTGAAATGAATGAGAAATTAGCAGAAGAGAACAATTTTGGTGATAAAAGCTATGAGAGCGACTATAGCAGCAAGGAAGAGAACGAAAACCCTGTTAAAAGAAATGGAAACCGTGTTATCTCGTAGGAGAATGAAAAGTGTTGCCATCAACAAACCTCATTTACAAATCTGAGCTAAAAAACACCATTACAATGGCGTTCTATCATATGATAATAGCTGCACGTAATATTAACTTCCTAATCCCCTCTATTACCCCTTGACACCTCCAAAATACCGAAAAAGGGTAGTTTCACCCTCTGGGCTTAGTTAGGCAGTCTGGTTGAGACTTAATGTTCACGCTTTATTCAGAAATGTTAGAAATCTTCATTGCTGTAATCCTAAATTCAGTGATCAAATGGATGATAAATGACGAATTCGGTAGTTTGAGATTTTCTTGCCTAATTTTCAATCCATTCATCAAATTTCGCACGTTTATCCGAGCAAAAGTAACGAATTTGATTACGATTACTGCTCTCATTCGGTTGGTTTGAACATTGTCGTTTATTTGTTGCGAACGTAACAAAATTCAATTTATTCGTCTAACATGCTGATTGGCCAATGGTACTAGTTGTAAGTATGTTGTTGTTGGCATTCAAGCGAAATGAAATTTGACTTGATTTTGAGATTTTAATTCAGTGAAGCATTCTGAACTGATTACCTCAAATTGACTTCTCTCTGAGTGGGCATTATTACAAGACGAAAATAGTATGAAGAGTTTTACAGTATGAATGCGGGATTGTATTTCTCGAATTGTATTTGACGATGTATCCACGGTATTTATGTCGTATCTGCTGTAGTTTTTCGAATAATTATCTGCTTCAAATGAATTGTCATATTCAGCAGAATTGTGGTGCTGACTTTCAAATAAATACTTTAATGGTCCAGGATTCTCGTAATCAAGCGCTACTTTGTTAATCTCGATCTGAAAACTGCAGATAATTATTGTAATTTCTGATTCCTTTCTATTGATGTAAAGTATAGTTCATTAGTGGGCGAAGAGACATTCAGAGGAAACAGTTTCGATGGATCTGGATAAACTGCTTAAGGTTATGGCAGTTATGATTAGACATTGTTGCATTCGGAAGGAGGAGATGTTGCCATGCGATTTGATCGTAAGGGCGATCACAATCAGTCCAGCTGGGTGATTAATTCGAAAATGTTTGGATCTATTGAAAATGTTCAAATCAGGCGAAACTGGAAATGCCCAAAGTGCTGAATAATCAAATCAAATTTAAGGTCACTTCTATGCACGGCATTCGTCGTAACAAGCAGCTGAAAATAACTTTCTACTAGCTGTAAAGTAGACCAATAAGCGCAAAATCAATGTGTAAAGCTGTGAACAAATGGAATCAAAGAGCCACTAAGCAGATCAATGCAGCCTTAACAATAAAATAAAACCTACATGAAAAAACGGATTTCCACCATATGCACTCAAGCAATGAAGTGCGCACTCATTCATGAATCTCAATCAACAGTGAGCAGCGCTTACGCTTAGCTCTTTTCCAACAACTAGCTGCATCTTGATGAAGTGTAATGACGGCACACTTGAAAAGCATCAAAAATTGAATTCGAACAGCGTTCGACAAAACTGAATAAAGTATCTGAAGCTCAATCGTAAGTGTATTCCTAAGCTTGACAGCAAGCAAGCAATAGCCCGAGCTCAAGTGTTAGTCAAAGACAAAGCCTCAGCCCAATTCAATCCAGTTGGAACATTTGACTTCTTACATTAGCCCAACAAATAAGGTGTATCCACTGATCTGAACCCTTTTCTCCTCTGTTTTATACCACCAATAGAGTTCAACCATATAAACGGAGTACGCTGCATACTGCAAATTCAGAGAATACAACCGTCTATTATCAGTGCTACTGATCAGTTAGTAGACAAGAAGCAATAAGACAGAAAATTATCCTCAAATAGCCGCTGTATGAAGCGCTGTACTTTTACATTAGTTAGGCAAACGTTGATGAAAACGATGAAGACACTGAGCGAAGTAAATGAAGCGAACGAGACCAAACTGGAGGAACGGAAGAATAGTTACAACAAGAAAAGAACTGCGCGAATAATGGGGCAAAAGTGCTCAGAATTGTAAGATGTTGAAAGGAGAAGGCCATCTCATAAAAGCTTCCAAGTCCAGACCTAACAAACAATAAGACTATTTATAGTCGGAGTCGCAAGAAGTGTAATTAGTCAACGTTCATTTGAAATGCGAATGGCAGACAGCGGCAGTCCGTTCGATACAGAATAATAAGTGGAAATGGCCACCATTTAAGTCGCAACTGAATAACTGAATGAAGAACATTCATTGTGGTGGACACAACGAGATTTGTATGAGTTGCTAAGGGAAGTTTTCATGATATAATGAGAATGCGAGTACTCAAAATTGCTTTTTTCAATGAAGTGCTCATTAGTTGAGAGTCTACTGAGTGCTTGTTGTGATACATTTCTAGGCTTTTTGCAATTTGAGCTATGAGCTAGTGAAGCACAAGCACTGAAATTGTTGACGTTGAGTTATTACTTTTTACTGGTTAGGTAATATTTTCATAATATGCCATCACATTCTCAGTTATTACTTTCAGCATAAGACTTTTAGCACAGCAGATGCGTACGTACTTTTAAGACGAGGTTGAAGTATATATTACTTTCATATTATTACTTTTATGGTAATGAATCATTAGCAGCAAGCCATTTTGAGATATTAGTATTTGAAGATATAAATAACTTTTGCAGTTGTTGCTAGGAGCAACGGGAAAAGAACAGTCTAGTGACTAATGAGGGAATATTTCGGATATAAGATCTTTAAGCATTCCTGGATGCTATTATGCTGATCGGCTTCCATTCTGACCTTTGCCATGCTGGATTCAATGTGATCGCTCGGTAATCTCGGTTTGGTTCGATCAAAATCTACTCAAATGAAACTGAGGGTAGCTTAAAAAAGCTTCAGTTCAAGCAGATGTGTCAACGCATTAGGCCAAGCTCAAATTCCAGCTTGAGTCGTCTAAAAGAACACAACCTCAAGATACACCTCCAAGATTGCGTTCAAGACATCCGATTGCATTAATCGTACTGTACATTCGACATTGTGTTCGCGACATCCAACACTGGCAATGCGGAATTTCAATCAAAAGTGAGCAGAGACTTTGTTGAACAGCATATTCGAAGAAAAGTAGCCATTTGAAGGAATAGAAATGACTTCACGACTTCCGGACGAATAAATTCTTGCGATAGAAAATTCTACTGAAGCTTTTTTATGATAGATTGTTGTGAAAAACTGACTGTGGGTGAATAAGTTCTATAGGAATACCATGAGCACCATACTTCAAACTACCCGTACCCTCAAGTTTGCCCAGCAACCCTATAATTTCTTGCTACCATCGCATTCAGCGGATTCTCAGCAATCAGAATATTATATATATTGTCGACGGATTTTGCTTAGTTAAGGAGATATAGCTGATTTTCTGAGGACATGTCAAACTACTTCAGCCATTCTATAATACGGCCAACCTCTGCACATTTGATCATTTAAGCGTGATCAATTATATAGTTCTTTAGGAATATCACGAGCACCAACTTCAAACTACCCGTACCCTCAAGTTTGCCCAGCAACCCTATAATTTCTTGTTACCATCGCATTCAGCGGATTCTCAGCAATCAGAATATTATATATATTGTCGACGGATTTTGCTTAGTTAAGGAGATATAGCTGATTTTCTGAGGACATGTCAAACTACTTCAGCCATTCTATAATACGGCCAACCTCTGCACGTTTGATCATTTAAGCGTGATCAATTATATAGTTCTTTGGAAATATCACGAGCACCAACTTCAAACTACCCGTACCCTCAAGTTTGCCCAGCAACCCTATAATTTCTTGTTACCATCGCATTCAGCGGATTCTCAGCAATCAGAATATTATATATATTGTCGACGGATTTTGCTTAGTTAAGGAGATATAGCTGATTTTCTGAGGACATGTCAAACTACTTCAGCCATTCTATAATACGGCCAACCTCTGCACATTTGATCATTTAAGCGTAATCAATGATAGTGTTCTATAGAATTATAACGAGCACCATGTTCAAATTACCGTACTCTCAAGTTTACCTTAAATTACCGTACTCTCAAGCTTGCCTTAAATTACCGTACTGTCAGCTTTGCCTTAAATTGCCGTACTCTCAAGTTTGCCTTAAATCACCGCATTTTCAAGTTTTTCTTGATAACTGCATTGCTAATAGAGTTATCAATTTAGATTACAGGCTAGAATTCAGCTCATGAACCCGTAAGTGTTGATATTAGTCATTTATGCTCATCCTCTGCATTCTACGCAACTTAAATCTTCCTTATGAAAGGTGTTTACTGTGAAAAACTCCTTGTCTATTCTACAGCTATTGAATATCGTGTGCGTAATGAATGCTGCTGTAAAATGCTAACGACTTCAAACGCTTCGTATCTTTTCCGCTTTCTAACACTCTCAAATGAACTTTTCAAGCTGACATGCTCTTTCCAACGTTTTGGAGAGATGAGCTCAGCTGAACATCTGATTGTAATGTGGATTACCTTGCTTCTTCATTACCATTAGTCTCGTCTTTCCGGCGTGATTTAAACTCCGGAACGATGAGTTGCAGTGCTTATTTCCTCCTTAATACCCGTGACTATTTTCCTGGATACTAGAAAAATCTCGCTAAAAACGTGATTTTTGCGAACAAGTTTGATGGATTTGAAAATTATGCTTTGATTAAAATGTTTCAGAACTAAACGAAGGGGGAATTAGCTAAGTGATGGGTAACCAGTACCATAAACCAGTCCGTCAAGGTGATTCTCCTTATACTCGATCTGGTGTCCCACCACCGGCGATTTTGAAAAAGGTTTGAGCCTCTTAAAATTTCAGTTTTACATTTTATTCATTGCCAGTGTTGTTGTTAATAAAATCATCATCACAGCAATTTGCATGATTATTTTGTTGAATTTATATAAATTCAGTCGGGTTCGGATGCACCATCGCACAGAATCAACGATCCAATGAGTTTGGAATTACATATGGCCGATGAGAGGGTTCGAGCCGCCGGTTTGACACCTGCGGAAAGGGAATGGCGAATGTTGGCTCTTTGAATTGCTCTTGAACATTTCTGCAAATTCATTTTAAACGCTCATTTTGAAAAATCAAATGAATCCTATGTTCCTATCCAATGTTCTTTTCTTCTGTCACAAATTTGAAGTAAAAATTTTAAAGTAAGAAATTCCATTACGAATAAAAAGTGTGTAATATTCACTTATTCAACTTAGATTTTAGAACACATTGTTTTAAATTTCATTTACACATTTGTTTGTTTTCACTATGATATATTCGTCAAGTTATTTTCATAAGCAAAGCAATCCATTCGTTGTTACAGTTGCATTTAGTAACGTGCAATATCTTCACTTAAATTTATTGCTTCGTTTATCCATCCCATCTTATACGAATATTTGTTCTAAACAGAAAATGGCTGAAAGATCAGCACCTACATCCGGATGAACCGATTCACGTTGATGCAGTGCACAGACAGTTGAATCCCATTCGTGTTCTCTACAGAATGCCATTCGATAAACTCTATCTTCATTTTCTGAAACCGACCTTCGTAAGTTCAGTTCATCACTTCGCTTGTTGAGATTTTACAAAAGTTTGCTTCAGTTTGATGTGAAAAATTTTCTTTCTTGATATTTAAGATTGATCTTCATTGAAATCGGTGATAAGATTCCTAATTATTTTTTGGAATAAATTTATAATATTTATATTTATATATTTTCAATATATTTATAATATTTGCACGATTTTACTTTTTCATAAATCCGTATCAATTTCTGTAACTATGCATAAATATGATTACAGTTGATGTGCTTGACAGATTCATAGAGGTTTTAAATGTTCAGGGTGTTTATTATGGAACGGTGATACGAGTAACAGTGCCAAAGTTTCTGATGGTTTTTGTTGCGTTGGAAACAATGTACTATTATTGGAAGTATGAAGTCAAGGTTTGATTCTGTCATATTTGTGATTATTAATTCAGTTTCACATCGGTACTCTCATTGTTATGAATCTTAGCAAATTCAGTTTGAGATCTGTCTAAGAGATCTTCAGTCAAGTTTTCAATTCATTTGATTTTCAGGATTGGGAACACCTTCGAGGTATAGAGTCAATGCCGTTGAAACAAATCATCACAAAGGAGAAGGTTCGTCTATCCCACTCGTTTTTAAGTAGATGCTAAAGTTGGTCCTCAAGCGCATGAAAATGAACCCATTCGGTCTGAGAATTAGAAAGAGTAGCGTATAAGTTTCTGGTTATCACAGTATAAAAATGGTTCGTTCCGTAGAGATTGTGAAAGGAAAAGTAGACGTCTTGATATGGCTTTCCTGCATACTGACTACAGAGGCTTGGGCTTGTAATAATGATACTGATGGATATTATAATCCTTTTCATATCATTACATGGAAAGAATAAATTTTATATCCTTCAAAACACCTTCGATGAAAAGATTATCTTATCGAGTAATTTCTATCTCATCAAGACTTGCTATTGAAAACATTGCGCAGAATTTTTTAAAAGTAAACGGTTTGAATTGTTTTCAGGAGATCGAAGCCGAGCATCCAGGGTTGTTGAAGCAAGGTCTTTCGGATCCGGCCAAGTACCGCTTCTATTCGCCAACGTTCGACAAACGTACCGCACTGAAAAATATTGGTGAGCCATCAAGACCGTGGTGATTTGAAGTCGTGCATCGAGGCTCATCGGATGTGATCTGGTCTAATATGATCACCTATTACTTGATCTGTCTGCAGATTATATTGGCTCGTCGATTAGTATTGTTTGCTTTGAATGTGTAACACAAGTCATTTAGTATATCAGGTGAATATTGGTGAATTGATTGGACGTCTTAACATTTACATTGGTTGAAATGCGAAAATTCTGTTTTCTATTTGAGGTTTACGGGTTAGAACAGGGATATTTTACAACAATTTGGGAGAGATGATAGCTGATATGTGGTGATGGAAGATATCTTGTTTTGTATCTTTTGTTTTGATTCGGTTTTGTTGTCAATTCCGGACGTGTGTTACATATTTTTGTTTATATTAGGATGATTTTACAACTAATTTGTTGATGTTCCATTGCGGAACGGCAATATTTGCGTTGTTTTTTGGAGAGTTTTTATGTAATGATTCCGGTCGTTGTCTTTAACTGTAATAGTATGTAGTAATATAATGTTATGATTGAACAATGTAAACGAGAGAGCATATGAATAAATAATGGAATAAATCAGTTGTGTGTGTGTTCGTGTTGGAATTTTATTGCAGTGCACTTTATAGCGTTAGCGATTCGCTCTGATTATAATTGGAAGAGCCAAATAGATGGTAGTGGTGAGTGAGTGTGACTCGATGAGAATTTCACAGATATTTGTAAGCATTAGGAATGGAATTAAGGGAATGTAGTTGATGGTGTATGGTGGTTGTTATTGTGGAAATATGGAGATGTTATTGAATCGAAAGTGACGAAATATAATATTTCGCAACGTTGATTGTAAGCACTGCATTGATCGCACGTAAACGTTAGCTGTGCTCTTCGTGGCAAACACATGGAATCGGTGATTGTATAGGTGCATTTTCAATAACATACCAGTTGTTAATGTTAAATCCGGATTAAGTGTTGCGTTTAGTCCGATACGTCTATACTCAGTTATAAGTTTAATTCGAAGTTCACGGTTTTGCGATGAGATTTATGTGGAATGTAATCAAGGTGAAGTGCAACAATTTCAATCGCTGAACGTATTGTAGAGGAGAGGCGAGGATGCTGAGCGAATTGGATTAGTGGTTACGGTGTGTAACGGCGAGAAATTTGATGTGATGAGCCGCGTGTCCAAGTTACGGCTCTTCATTGGCTTGATCGTTTTGTCTACGTTGTACTATGTCATTTTCCATGGTAAATTTTTTGATATATTCTCAGAACTACGCTTCTGAACGAATTAAGATTCACCGGTTCAGATTCTCCCATAAGATTGGGCTTTTGTTAGCCACGAAAATAGAGAATTTGTGTGAACGATAGCAATAGTATCATTTTCGCATTGAATACTTGTAGATGTGAACAGATCAGATGCAGCCACAAGGACCATTGAAATGCCAGTGTTGCTGCGAGAGCTTTGCCAGTTTGTTGAAGAGCCGATTAGAGGACAAGAAGGTGAAATTACCACTGAATTCGGTACGCTACGAGGGGTAGCGATTGTTTTCAGACATGGCGATAGGTACGATAATTGTGGTCACTTTTGAATCCATTCGTCCAAACTCAAGCAACTATTGTTTTTTGATTGTTTTGTAATTTATTTACTTTTCGAGTTCCAGTTCTTCGTTCCACTCCATAAAATAGCAGATTAGAGTGGAAAAAGTAATCGAAATGATAATAATTTTAATTATTATTATTATTTAAGTTCAATAATTAATTTCAAAGTTAATAATTAATTTTTCAAACTTCTCAATTAATTTTCCAAAGAAATAATTTAATTTAAACAAAGTTCAATTCTTCAGGTCACCTTTACACGGTGATTTGGTGAGCGCAACCGAAGGCAAAAGTGCGAATGTCGGCCTGAGTGAGTGCACTCCGTATCGTGAAGTGGATCGTCGCTCGTTTGCCAAATATGTGCAGTTGTTGAAATCTGAACATTTTCGGAATTTCATCGCAATTCCCGCTGAAATGAACACCAAATTGCGTTGGTCACCGTCGTCGACTCGATGCACACCACGCGAAATGACCGCAGAAGGAGCGTTGCAGCATCTGAAGTTGGGCAATTTCTTGAGGAAACGTTACAGCAGATCTGGTTGGCTGCAACAAACAAGTGCGAATTGAAGTCGTTTACTTTCTAGTTTATCTGTGAACTAAAAACTTTTATGGATTTACATTTGTCATTCAATTTTTATGATTTTTTGGATGAAATTTAGTTTTCGAGTTTATGAGTTTCTTTTGTGTTGCGATTGAATGAAGAATCAAAATTTCTTTCCTGAAATAGTTAATAACTTGATAGAAAACAAGAATGCAATGAGAGTTTTGAGGAAATTCTTTGGAACAGATTGTTGATTTATCAGGTTTCGGGAATAGTTTCGAGAGATTTAGATGTATTATAGTGTTCATGTGGGATTGTTGTAGAGAGGAAATTGGATGTACAAGTGATCGCCACACCCTATTCAAGAACATTCCAATCAGCCATCGCTTTTCTGACATCGTTTTTGTATCCGCTGAATAAATATTTCGGCAAAATCGCTATAAACCTCTCAAAAATGACACATTTTTGTATGAACGATCAATGCAAATGCACTAATGTTATCGGATTACATCGACAATACGAAACGGTTTGTTCAGAATTCTTTTCACAAATTCATTTGCATACTTCACATTTCTGAATTGCCATCGATATTGTTGGATAAATTTATTAAAACGTTATCAGATTAAAACGTTATCAGAAATTGAAATGACAATAATTCCATAATGAATGAAGCAAAATAATGTAAACGGGAATAAACTTTTGAGAAATGGTCTTCCCCTATTTTGATTGATCGATGTTCTCACAATGGCTTTCGAGTTGAACAATTTTCAGGAGCGAACATCATTCTTTGAATCGTATTTCGGCCCAAAAGGCCGTCGGATTTTCGAACTATTCAAATATGTTTACAATCTATCGGACGTTACGGATCCGATTCATCTGATGGATATCGCATTAGGTCGTCATGTATGCAGACGTATGCCACTGCCGTGTCGTGGTGGAATCTGCATCACCTACGATGACGTTGTTAAGGTGGTAGTTATCCTTGTGATGATTTTTAAAGTAATAGATTTTATATTAAACTTAATGAGAGCCATTAAATTTACTATAATATTACCACTATTTTTTTAAATTCTAGTAACCAGTTATTTTAGTTGTATTATTGATAACAGTTTTAAGTGTTTGGCATCAGCAGTAAGTGGTAATAGCAGTAATCAGTAATGTTTTCAGCTTAGCCAATCTAGTTTCTGACCGCGACACAGCGATGTTCAACGATTCGTCGAATTCGTCGTCAGTTTCAATAATGAGGCGATTGGTAGTTGCAGAATCGGTTGCGATACTGCAGTCAGTATCGAATATGGTGGATCAATTGCGCAGGTAAAGAGATCATTAACATTTTTGTTTGTTTATTATTCGTTGTTATATTACCAGTTCTTTTCGCTACGATTTTTTGTATTCATTACTATTTTTAGTTTGTATTCATTGTATATTATTCATTTGTGTATTATATTAATCATTTTTCTATATTATTCATTAAGTTTTATCAGCATGTCATTCTGTTATCGTTGGTTTTTAGGGTTGATGAGTGTTTTTAGGAATGAAAGTGATACGAACTTATTACGGATTTTCTCCGGACACGATGTTACACTGCGTCCGTTGCTTTTCGCATTGGGTATCGCACATCGTGAACCTCCGCCGTACACATCGCGACTGGTTTTTGAGGTTATTTTGAATTTAGCTTCGTTTTGAATTGTTCGATTCATTTTTTCGGAGACGTTTTCCGCATCAGAGCAGAAGGAAAATCTGAAATGGTATAATTTTAGAATAAGTTATTTCAGAAGGTTGATTATTTGCTTCAGAATAAACTCCAATCTTAGGCATGCTTATCAGTTTGGAGGTTTTTTCAAAGATTATTGTTTCGAGAGTTTTTGAAGTTGGATAGAGAATTTTGTTGAACATCGGTGACTGGAATGGCAGGCGATTCGCATTGGCGATCAAGTAGTTGAGCTGTGAAGATTTCATAGATCGTGTGAGGAGAAAAGCCCTGTTCTCTGACAGAAGTACTGAAATGAAGTTCAGTTTTGTAGTGAAGAGATCTCTTCTATGATATGTTCAAGCAGTAGTTTTGTTGTTTGTTGCAGATTTACGAAAAGAAGTATTCAAATATGAAGCAGCCAGTGGCCCAGTCAGCTGACGACAAGTCAAAATTCTTTGTTCGTTTCATTTACAATGGTGTGGATCAAACGAGGAGAGTTTCATTTTGCTACAAAAAATTTTCGTTAGCAAAATCACGAAAATATTGTGATGGGCGATTGCTAAAAGAGTTCGTTAACGATGGATTATTCAAAATTGCTCGAGCCAGTTCTCTTAATCAACTCTGTGATGACTGATTCTTTGTTTCATTTAGTTGTTGTTGATTCGGATTTTAGTATTAAGGGTCTATTTGACTGGGTTTTTGATGTGATTACAGTTGTATTGTCAGTATTGTTATTTTATGGTCATTATTGTTGTTTTCGTTTGTACTTATTGTGTATTATTGCAATCATTGTATTGTACTGTTTGTTATGAGATTGATTGTTCTTTGATAAATTTAAGTTTTGGAATCATTATTCGTTAATAATGCAGCGTATTGTGGTTGATTGTTGTACAATTGCTATCATTATTATCAATGTAATGTGTTCACAAAATATATTGTCATGTAATCTGTTAACAGAATATACACAGCATTTGCTTATTGTCATTATTAACGGTGTTTTGTGATGGACAGTATTCATTATCTTATATCACGATTACGGTTTGATATTGTTGCCTAATTCCAAAGAATGTAAATTTTATGAATGTCGAGCAATTCATTCGCTTTGCATTGTTTGCGTATTGGATTTTGAAAAATCGCTGCAGTTTTTTTTGAATGTGTGAGTTTACTCTTCCAAAGAGACGTATTGAATTTTAATCGTTTGTTATAATCAATATATTTTCACCAAATGTAACGAACGCATTGATAATAATTATCTGAATGAACTCAATAACGGACTGAATGAATGAATGCATAAATCTAAATTCTATTTGCGTTTCTTCATGCATACTGATGATCAGCTAATATGTCTTTTTCGTTCTCTTTATCCAAGCCGTAATATCGTCTCAGAACCGGATTCGTTGGCAGGAATACTTTTCGATCTGCCATGCTCACCAACGAGCCAGATTCCAGTCCAACGAACACTTGATCTGGTTTCTTCCGTTCCCATTCATGGTCTTTCGCCTCTTCACGATTGTATCCCATTAACTGTCCTAAATTGATTTCCTCTTGTCGGATTTCCATCTCATCGGCCAGATATCCTCGGTTTCGTGGGTCTGTGTAGTAATCCAGCAAACTTTCCGGTGGCGCCAAGCGACGTGGGATCGGTTTTCCTGAATAGAGATTCACTGATGATAATTTTCACTGGAACTTCGGATATATTTCAGTTACATTCTTAATGATACTGGACACAAATATCCCTCTTTGTTAAAAAAAATTGCTCTCTTTCAAAAATTCTTTCGTTTAAGCCACCGAATCAATTAATCTTATTGTAGCAGATAGGAGTTACCAAGTGCGGATAGAAAACCCAAATACGATATGCAAATACTAACTTCTGATAAGCGGGCATTTAATGGATTCATACAACCAAATGTGTATATAAGTACCTAACAATAAGGAACATACAAAGACATCCGTAGAGATATGAACCAACCCGAAAGGAACCATTTTTGCGGATTCACAGCAGCCTCCAGCGAGTTAATATCATAGTATGCCGTACGTATCCGACCTCCACACCTCTCAACTGCCGCTATCGCAGTCTCTGATGCCCACTGCACTTCCAAATCAACAACACTCGCAAAACGTTCGGCACCCTTCAATCCAAATTCTCAACTTTCGAGATGATTTTTCTTCAGCCCAAAGCCCGAATTTATCCCACTATCGGCAAATCTCACCTGATCAGTCAGCTGAATGCCGAATTGCCTAAGCGAAGGCTCGCATTGATATTGTTTCGTATTGCACACAGCCGTGATATCAATCAAGCGTTTGGTGTCCAACCATCCCAAATCAATTAAACGCTGTAGTTCAAGTAGTGAAATTGGTGGGTATTCACGTCGAAGACTGCAGTGTTTTGGGCATATTGAACTTTCACATTAGGAGGAATTATGCTTTGTGAACATTTCTGACAACAACATATCCAATCGATGGAAATTTAATCATTTACATAAATTAACTCGAAATGATGATGAAAATTGATTCAAATGACCAAATTTCAAAATTGATTCAAAACTTCAATGAGGTGGAAGAAAGAGTGATTCAATTATGGGAAGGGATACCACTGGAATTATGAACTCATCTTCTGATGAATCAGTCTTCGATCAGATTCAATTGTCAACCTACTTGATATCTCCGTTGAAATGCTTCTCACCCGGAAACATCCGCTGCCACGGTCTAAAGAAATCACCCCAAATCCAGCCAAGCGGAGGTTTTGCCGCATGTTGGAGTTCACCCCGGGTATGTCCCAGTTGATTCATCCATGCTCGAACTTGACGTGCCTTGAAATTTAATAATTTAAGAAAACTTTCCATATTCCAAGGCTGTAGTCAGGTCTCAGAACAGGTTTCTGAATTCCCAAAGCAACTTTGATGTGCTCAGCTTCAATGAGTAGATATGAAACCTTATGCCGACCATAGGGTTGCGAAAAAATGAGGATACTTGTAGGCAGATTCCGAAGGTTTGGATTGAGGAAAATCTCAGAGAATGAATCCAACTGAACAATGATTACTTTAGTTCTTGCTCCAGGATTATCACGCAGATCCTGCAGTTTCACACGAGTTGTCTTCTCGACGTAACGCAATGCCCTTTCACTTGCGGATTTCACGGCTTTATTGGAAGCCATTTCTTTACATACTGAGACAAGTTTTTTGATGATTATTTTGGTGGGGAAAAATAGCTCGAAATATTTCGTTTCATCGAGAACAAATCACTTTTAGTATTCACACATAAGTACATAGATACAAACGTAACGGAACAATCACATAATTTTCGTGGATTTATTACTAAACTAGATTCCCAATCCAGACTTCCATTTAATTATTTTGATACGGCTTTGATTTAAAACATAAGACGAAAAATATTCGAAAGCACTGATTCCGAGTAAACTGCAATCAATTTCTCTCGGAATTATTTGATTCAAACGATCTAACATAAGCCCTTAAGTCACCTCTTATGGAAGCACTGTATGGAGGGGCCAGAAGTCACTTGTAGCATCAAAATATGTCACAAAATTGGTATCAATTCATCTTGGAAACATTTGCATAGCATATTGTATTGCATATATATAACACAAATAAATGAATAACTTCAAATTATTAACTGATCAATTAACATTTCAGCGATTCAGCAATCAACAATGAAAGCACATAGCTAAAAACACTCACAATAACCAACGAACTCAAACTCTTCAACACCTAAAGTGGAAACCTCACTAAACATCAATTGCACATTCCAATGCAGATCTCAATTCTGTCCATAACAGACTATTAGCCAAAGATTCACTTAAGAAAGGTGATGTATAGGCTAGAGCACAGATACAGATAATCCGTTGTTTATGCTAGTGGCAAAAGGCGGACGCACTCTTGGAAATATATAAGTTAGCATGCTAACAACACAAACACACAAGGAAATTGCTGCTGTTTGGCTAAGCGACGATATTCAACGAATGCTGATCAAAGTCGCTGTAAACTTAAAGATTTGTGGAGTGTTATCAGCGGCCAGTTTTTATCACTGATAAGGCAAAAAAAGTTCGGCGGTGATAAGAAAAATGGTGCATCGTTCACGTCTGGCGTGTTCGGCCTCATCACACAATCTTCAGTCGACATCCAGTTGGTTTTTTGTTTTTTGATTGATCTTAAACATTCATTCAATCGTTTCTTTGATTTTGTTTTTTCTGTTGATCTTTACTTGTTCGGCTCTGAACGTCTAGGGTAATTTTACTGATTGGCAAAACGAATGGTCGCAGATGGGGATTGAACCCTCCTGCAACCTCACTCTGACACTGTCACCCAAATGCTTTAACCGATGAGACATAACTGCATACTATTTTGCAAAATTATATATAATTATTAGAAATTAATTATGCTTGAACTGATGTAATCAAACTTGATTTGGGCAAGTCTAGCTAATCCATAACTTATTGTTAACTCAAAAATCAGTGACAACGTATTTTCAAACGAGCAGAAGCTGTTGGTCTTGTACTAACCGGTAGACGATATTGTAGAAGGGTTTCCCTCGTTCAATGAAGGGGTTTCACGGTATTTATCCTGCTTAATTAATCGGAAAAATGAATCCAGTGATATTAAGTTAAATAGTCCTTCTTTACAATAATACCGATCCATATATTTACTGAATCATGTTTTGGAATTCCGACTTAAAAATGGCTGGATACGGTACCTACAGTACCAAATACTAGATCAGTTTCATAATATTTATCCTGTTTAATTGATCGGAAAAATGGATCCAGTGATATCAAGTCGAATAGTCCTTCATTACAATAATACTGATCCGTATATTCATTAAATTATGCTTTGAAATTTCGACTTAAGAATGGCTGGGTACGGTACCTACAGTATCCAAATACTAGATCAAAAGGAATGCTCTGATTATCTGGCTAAGGGATCAGGTCTTGACATGGGCTAGATAAAGGGTTGGACTTGACTGAAGCTTGGACTCAGAACTCGAGGGAAAACCGCCGATGAGAATTTCAGCAAATGATGGCATAAATCTGTCGATGGATTTGCTGATAAAAATATTCTTTCGGATTATGAATGAATGAATTAATGAAGAGATCGCCAGTTTCAGGTGGTTTGAGTGCGTCGAATTCGTCGTCAGCAATCGCCCCAATGGCCTCACCGTCAAGACGCAGTTTTCTGTCGATGCTTTTCAGTCGATCACACAACAAAGACACTGAAATTCGCAACTTCTTAAGCGGGTAATCGCTTTTTTTTTCTGGTAATTTTGTATTTTAGATTGATAAAATCAAAACGGCATTTCGTTCACATTCGCAGTTGAATATGTTACGTTAGTTAGAGCACAGCAAGAAATGATTTTCACACGAACGAAATGCCGTTCTGATTTTACCAACCTGAAATTTAACAGTACCGCTTTTTTCATTTGATTGAATATCACATCAGTAATTGAGCAGAGTGTCCAAAAAATTCCTCTTCGTGAAGATATTATCGTAATAAGAAAACTATTAGAGTACACGCTCTTTGTCAAATAATATGAATACGAATAAGAAGACGATTAAGTAAAATAAGAATAAGTAAAATCTGCTTCAAAAGAAATATGAGTTTTTGGAGGGTTTGGATCCACACGTCGAAGAACCGCTCTGTTCACAGGCACACCCATAAATTCACATCGTTTGATCATTTTCCACGTTTGGAGTTTTTAATGCGTATGGTACTAAAATTGATTGATGATGTACTCTCGTTTATTTGCGATTATTATTTATGACACGTACAACATCATACCGGATTGTTTGAGCACATCGTTTTTACATGCGGTGAAACAATTGTACATTCGTTCGAGTGTTTGCTTATAGTGTTGTTGTACTTTGATTGCAATCGATCACACTAGCAATTGCGAAATTTATGATGCGGAAATCTTTTTCTGATAACATGCAGTGTGTTAATGTGCTCCTCGCTTGTCAACCATCAGCATAGATCAGTCGGGAATTGATTTGAGTGAATATGAAATCGTATCTGTTCCATAGATTCGGTCTGATTTCACGTCGCGATTCGTATTTGGCTCGTCAGAGGTGAAGATATATTGTCATCTTTTATGGAAGAACTTGCAATTGATTGTGAGATTGAAGGCATTTTTTCAGAATGTCATCCAAATTTTTGCAAAAGGACATTTCAGTTGTAAAACGGAGTTACTCTCTATTTTTAGTTATATCGTAAGGTTGAGTTTGCTATGCGTTCATGTGTACAAGAGCCTTAGCTCTAGGGCAGTCATTGATTTGCAAGGATATTATATGGAGTGGTCATAGTTATCATGAAATTGATGAGTGTTGTGATGAGTTATTTTCAGTTTCATTTTTCCGTATTGTTTGTGACTGGAATGAATGCGTGAGACTTTCAGTGAAGGCTCAATAACACAAAGCGCATGGCAGGAGATGGGTAAAGAGAGTCCTCTGAAAGTTCGTTTGAAAACAATCGATCAGTTACGAGGGGTAAGTCACTTAATCCATATAAGAATTTCATTTTAAGAGTGTGATTTGGGTTTTTTAAATTGATTTTAATGAATTTTAAGAATTTTTATCATTCATTTCATTTTAATGAAAGAATGATAGAAATTTATCTCTTCTTTTAAGTAAGTGGATTTTTAATTTTTATCATTTTTAAAATGTATCATTTATCATTCATTCGTAATTTATCATTTTATAATCGTTTTTTCATAATGAAATTGTCTAAGCCATTCGTTTACGAAAAGTTTTTATCGTAAAAAAATTCAATCTGTAGCCAAATTACGTGCGTGGGTGCGATATAGAGTATGGTGTGGCTTGTAATCTGGTGTGTCATGTGAAGGTTTTACATGAACGAATAAGTTGTGTGTTGGAATGAGTGACTTGACATTGCAGGTTCTGCAGAATCGTCGATTGCAATTCAGCACGCTTGAAGCGATTTATTTGGAAACAAGCGATTTGTTAGAAGTGGAAGATGCAAAGGAGTCCGTGCTGAAAATGTTAATCACACTGACGAAACATCAAATCGATCAGATCGGTTTAGCACTTCGCGATACTTTTTTTAAGGTTCGGTTTTTTGAAAGTTTTTTGTGGTCGGTCATTTTCTTAGTTGTTGTTTGTTACATATCAATATTTGCAATCGTTTTTATTTCGGTATTTATCATTATCGAGTTTATATAGTAACATTGATATTATGATCAATAGATAAGATTATTGATTAGACATTCACATTAATATTGCAAAATAATTATCTTCTTGAGTGCAGATGCTAATTATGGTTATGAATTATGGAGTTGATTGCGTTTATTATCGTTGGTTATCAGAGATCTTTTTTATGGCTCATTGTACTGAAGAATTGTACTGAAACTTTTTTTTATATGGCTCATTCCTTGTGCTGTTTATGATTGTGTCCATTATTGCTGGTTATCGAATTCATTATTTATCAATATTAGTCATCATATTTTTTTGGCATTCTCATTATCTGTGCTTCTATTTATAAGATAATACTGATTTGGAGTTTTACGATTAGCTTTATGACGATTAGTGTTGATTTTTATTAATATGGTGTTGTTATTATTGTGATTTTTATTATTGTTGTTATTATTATGATTATTATTTTTAATATTAGTAATATTATCGCTGAATATTCAGGATATCTGTCGACAAGGCCTGACAAGTGCGTCGCTGGATTGGTTGAACGCGTTGACAGTTAATGGTGAGCGAGTGGCTGGATTCGAGTACGATATAATCGTACCGATAAGAGACTGGATTAAGGAGGTGGTCGATTTGAGTGAGAACGATCACCCGTTGGCCATTAGAGTGCTGCAGTTCACACAACAACTCGTGAAGTGAGCAGTGCTCTTGTTGAGTTATTCAATGTAGAGAAATTTGAAACATTTGAAATATTTTTCAATTGAATATCAGATAGATATCGATTGAAACATGTCAGTTGAATGGGAACTTGATAAGTGAAATGTGAAGGAAATGAATG
Organism: Anisakis pegreffii; assembly: GCA_035041965.1. NCBI lineage: Eukaryota > Metazoa > Nematoda > Chromadorea > Rhabditida > Anisakidae > Anisakis > Anisakis pegreffii. The sequence continues at coordinate 34,337 of JAPYMA010001092.1, forward strand.
CATATTGAAGGATGAACGCTGGATTCTTACGTGAGACAACGTTGGATGAGATTGTTCACGCGATTTGCGTTCGGACATGTCATCGCGTTGATCATTTAACACTGGAGTGTATGATACTGCTGGAGGTGATTCTCAAATTTGGGTGCGTTCATAGAAGATTTTCGTTTTTGAATGAGTTTTATTTCGTGTTTGATTTCGATTATGGTTTTATATCATTCGTATTTGTTCATTTTCGATTGTGTACAATATCATCTCGTAGCAATGATTGGGACAGTAGAGCTGCTTTTGATTATTGTTATTATTACTGCTGTAAGTTATATTTTTTGTTATTGTTTTGTTAGAAATCGTTATATATCATTATTTATCATATCGTCATTATCATTGTCATATCTTTATTTATCGTATCATTGTTATGTATTATTATAGGCACATACCGGATGGAGAATTATTCACGCTGGTCACAACGCTGTGCACGGTGATAACGGTGAAGCATTTGGGTAAGAGGGCATGGGGACTGATGCGAGACTTGTTGAGGTCGAGGTCGGGTCATACGGCACTCGGCTACTTGATCGAGATTATCGCCAAGGGAAAATTGTGCCCGAGACCGAACGTGGTTGTGGGCGCGGTATCGGCTGTATCGGTGGCGTTGTGGGGAAGTCAGGTGTGATCTGATTTAATGCACTTCGATTTTTGTATTCCAGTTTTTATCATTTAGAAATGAACAAAATGGAATCAATCCGTTGTGTTCAAATTATTTGCATGATTTGAGATGTGATAAATGATAATGCAATTGTATTGGTTTTGTAGCGTGTTGAGACGTTACGATGCCAGCCGGGTGCCGTAATACCGGCGCTATCGTGTGGAATGGAGGGAGGACCACTGGTGATGGCCGAGGTGTTCATTTCGATGAAGCGTTTACTTGCAAAGTACGGCAAAGATCTGCAGCAGTTGAGTTGGCATACTGTTCTGCAGTTACTCTCCAAGGCAGTGAAACTGTGTCGAGCGGTCAGTTTCTTTACGCTTTTTCAGCGAATTATCAAATTTCCATTGTAATTTTTCCGAATCTGGAAATGAAAGATGAAAATTGAGGTTGTCTTCATTGATGTGTTATTGAATTTGGATTTGGGACAGTGAAATTTTATAGTTTGAACAATTGAGATAACAATTGAAATGACAGTTGAATTATAATAATTATGAAATAAACAAATAATGAAATGAAATCATAGTTTGCATTCAGTTCGATGTCAATAAATAATTCGAATAGTAGTTTGTTTGAAATGGTGTATGCAGAAATGAATGTAATAGTGATGAAGTTTAGATAAAAGAAGAAGATAGACGCGTCGAATTATCGAAACAATTGCATCAGTTGATCGATATTGTCGAAGAGTTGAATCGCGACGGGGAGTATGCTGGATCAACAGAGCAGATGTACGCGTTGATCGAGAGTTGTGCCGATGAACGACCGACGTGTAGTGTGCTGGCTCTGATGGATTATAGGGCGAATGTGAGGGATTTTATTGAGTTTATATTCTTTGTTTGGTGTTGTTTATTTTTTGGTAGTTGTTGTGATTGATTATGCAGTTTTGTCCCGTTCGCGGAGAAAAGTTTTGCTCGAAACCGAGTGGTGTACCAATATCATTAATATTGAGGACCTGAGCCAGGCTATGATTCTGCTTATATCTAATATCCAATTATCTGTTACTATTCGTTAAGTTTTGTTTTAGTTATTAATTTTTCTGTTAGCATATTTTGATTGGAGTGTTTATTCTGCAGTCAATTGATCCGTTGTCAGCGAAGTGGTTGTGTTCCATGGCTGATTTGGTGGAGCGATATCTGATGGAGGAGAACTCACCGGCAGTGCGGTAATTTTGTTACCATATTGTTGAATGGTTTGTAGGGAGAGGGACTGAAATAAGATATTAGTTGATATGTCAGTAGTTCAGCTTTATGAAGGAAATAACTGAAATTGAAATTTTCTTATAGTTTCAGTGTGTTGATTAGTTTTATCTAGCATCAACTTAAGATGAATCGATTAACGTCAGTTCAATACAAATTGAGTTTCAGTGAAAAAGCAGTGAGTATATTGCATAATGTCTATACGAAGTATCATGTGCTTTATGAAAGGGATGTTATTATGGATCTGATGATACCCGTGTTGAAGAAGGCAGTGGACGAAGGTGACATGAAAATTCAGGTTATTTTTTATATTAGTCTTACTGATGTCATACGAAATGCATTCATTTGTTTCTCAATGTTATTATTTAATTGTGTGGTGATATTATTGTTGTCATTTTATTGTTTATTATTATTATTCTAAATTGTTTTCAATATTCTCTGATGGAATATGAATTTGCGTTTCAGTATCAAATGCTCAACGTTATATTCGATATTGCAAAAACGGTCGCAATGCGCGTGAACACAGAGAACGATTTATTTTCGATGGTGATTCGTATTATCAAATCATTTCTTTCGGTTGATTTCAATAAATCGAGTGAGTTTTGATGTTTGTTATTATTTTTTGGATGGAATAGATTTATTGCAAAATGAGACTGAAAATGTATTAATTGGAAAGTTCTGTGTTTGTAAGGCACAGTATAAGTATTAGGTATTATAAGTTAAAAGATGGAGTTGGAGGTTTCGATGGAGTGACTTTGAGAGATTGTTTGTGCGAACGTTTAGGCTTATTAAGGCGTGATTATTGTTTAGGTGAGTTGATAATTATTGCTTAGATAAGTTGATAATTATGGTTAGGTAAGTTGAGTCGTTAATTTGGTGACTTTGAACAAAGAGTATTTGAAAGTGAACGAAAGAAATTTCAGCGAATTGTGATAATATGGAAATAGTGGCGGGTGGTATTGGTGAGGTGCTGCACGAACGATTCCAACAGTTTACGATGTATCATCTGCAGATGGTTATTCATATGTTGTGTGAACATTTGAGATCGCATTTCAGCGTGAATGAGGTCAACGAGGCGGGTTGGGAGGTGAGGGAACGATTGTTCTCGACTCTTCTCTCCATTGTTTGTGACCCTTACACGGGGCAGTTGGGTACGTTTCTACAATTTTTCATTATTTTTTGATCTTTGTTATTATTATTATTGGCGTTATTAATATTATTATTATTGGTGTTATTATTGTTTTAAAAAATTTTCGTTGTAGTTAGCAATCATGTCATTTATAATATTGTTATTTTCATTGTTGTGTTTCTGTTCAAATTTATTTGATTATACTCGATATGCATGAAGTATCTTTGTGTATTGTCTTAAAAAGGTATATGCAGTCCAGCAATGGGACTGTAGTAGTTAATTGATTTAGTATTGTAGTGCACATTCATAATTGAGGAATTTAATGATATTATAGAGAATGCTTGCAGTAAAAACTGGTGAGACGAATATGCTTAATGCACATATAGTTCGTGCGGGGGTGGATACGGAAGGCGAGTTTAAGTGGTGCGAGATTTGTGAGGTGACGACGTTGGCACTGGAAAGGGAGTTGTGGTTAGTATAGTTATGTATTTTGAAGGTATTATTTAGTGACAGAAAAGTATTCGAGACATTAAGTTTGTTAGACATTTCGATTCAGTTGCATTTTGTAATTAGAATTTGTTTGTTTGTGTGAATTGTGGATAAGGGAATGAATTGTTTTTGTGAAGATTTCATTCGTTATTATGAAAATTTATTGTGAAAACTATGAGACTTTTCATTTATTCATATATTATGAAAGGAATTTATTGATGTATTATGTAAAAACAGTTTAGTCATTGTTTGTTTATTCAGGTTTCCAGTGTTGAAAGTGATTTTGACACATTTAGCGAGAGTGCTGGAATTTCGTGATTTTATCTTTACAGCCGGTGAACAACGGATGAAGCAGTTGAAAGAGGCGATCATAAACTTGCATTTTAAGTTAGTTGTGTGATTTTGAAGTTATTGACTGCTTATTGAGTTGTTTACGGTTGGATTTTCGGTTGATTTGGTTCGTGGAAATGTCTCTATTTTGGATTCATTGATGGTGATTTGAGTGGAATAATGACTTTGAATAACGCGTTTGTGAGCGATTTCAGTGAGGAATATTTGGAAATTCAGTGAGGAATGTAGTTGAAAAGAACGAGTGAGAAGTTTTTTGAATGCTTTTTGATATTTGTTTGGCATTTTGGTTGTCTTTTTCGCATTTCGTTTGTGATATTTGCATAGTTTTGCCTTGGAACAAGTTTTTGTTATATTGTGAATTTTTCATCTTTGCATTGTTTTCGCATCATATTTCGGTTGGAGTGAGATTGATGATGAAAATTTAGAAAGGCTGATTTGCTGAGTGAAATCGACATTGACTTAGCGAAATATTTGTGTCCGGTATTGAGTCGTTTGATAAATTACTATCAAGATGAGGTGATGTGTCAGATTATGGTGGATTCTGTTGTATCGATACCAACGGGTTGTCAGCAGGTACGATTCTGTTATCCATTTGGATTTAATTTTTAGTATTTAATATCATTTTGTTTGATATTATTATGATTAATTTATGATTTATTTTTAATGTTTAATATTGTTTTATTCAATATTTGATATTATCTAAAATTGTAGTGATTATTTTTATTTAATATAATCATAATTATTAATATTATTGTTGTTGTGGTGTATTTTGATGATAAAAGTAATGGTGATGATTGAGAGAATAATAATTTGAAGGCAATAATGGCGTGTGATTTAGCAGTTCAAATACTGCCCGGGTGCATGGCACGTCTGGCGAGGCAGTTAATGGCCAATCTGGCGAGTCTACCGCCCAGTGCGGTGCATGCAATACCCACTCTGGAACTGTCTTCTGATTCGTCGGCTGTCCAACAATTCTATCAGTTCTTTCAGGTTTTATTTTGTTATTTCATTCTTTATTTATTTATTCATTTATTTTATAAGTGAGTTTTATGTTGTTTTGAGATTTTGTTTTTGTAAAGGTTTAAGTTTTTGAGAAAAAATTTCCGGTGTCATTTTCTTCGTAGAGAGTTTGTTGATTGACTAGAGAGAGGGAGGTTTTTATTGGAAGTATTTTGTATGAGGAATATGAGGTATTGAGAAATGTTTAAGCGGAAACACTTCAAATTGGTAATCGACGTGTTGGTGCCGTACACGAATGTGCATCGCTTCAATACGTTCATAATCGCATCGGTGTTTCGTAATCTGATGCGTTGGTATGTGCAAATGCCCGAGAGTATTCGCGCGGAGATGGCTGATTATATCATCGAAAGGGTTCGTGGCATCATTTTTTCGGTGATTATTTGGGTGATCGAATTGAATCACCTGTAGCTGAATCGCTTTCACTACCAATTGGGCAAAACAGAAAATAAATTGGAAGATTTAAGAGGGAGTAGATGGCATTGAACAATATTATATTACAGTATTTTTATTTAATATTCTCATTATTATTATTGATATTATTGTTGTTGTGATGTGAATAGTGAATATTGATTGATGATGTTAATAGTTGATTTGTGACCGATGGAATCAGTAGAAATTGTATAGTCTTAAGCGAGGAGATTTAATTGAGTCTGGAAGCTGAAATTTAAGGTGACTACGCATTCGTTATCGAAATCAGCGAGTATGGCAGAAATGGTGAATACACCAACGAACACAACCGCAACAACGACGTCATCGAACGATACTGCAAACGAGATGCCGTCAACATCATCGCTCTACATGATGGGCCCATTGCCCGACACACCTCCACCGGTGATGAGTGGGAATACGGGATCGAGTAGTGCCGCATTGTCGACAGTGAGGAATTCGGATGATCGAGACACCAGAGAGACGGTTGGTGACATTTGTGATTGTTACTTAGACTTCGTTTTTTTTAAAGTTTTTTTCGTATTATTTGGTGTTATTGTGATATAGTTTGTTACTTTGATTCAGTATATTTGTTATTGTTTTGTTGTTGTTTTAAAAATGAATTCATAGATGGAATTTGTACAGTTTGTTGCTATCAATCGTGGTTATTATTATCGAAAATATCGTTTTGATTTAGTTTGTGACGATGGAATCGGTAGAAATGTTTTGAATTTGTTGGAATAGTGAGAAGTGTCAATGAATATTAGTGATGTTAATAGTAATTCTAGTGAGGGTAATGATAGTAATGGTGATAAAATATTGAAGTTGGCACAAGAGGCACATGACGTGCTGATAGCGTTTATGCGATATGGCAAGATGGGTGATGGTTGTGAGAGTAGTACGACATCGTTGGAGAGTGGGAAGGATAACTTGAGTGAGCAGAAGGTAGAGCATTGGATTGTTAATGACTCGATCATATCGATCGCCATCTATACCGAAGGAAACGGCAAAACAAAGTTTACAACTGCCACGGCATCAGGTTGGTATTCGTTTGGTCATTTTCGTTTATTTGACCAAACGAAATGAAAATAGTTGATATGGATTGATAAATTTGTGAAAATAAATGAGATTTTTTAAGTTTTCGTATTTTGTATTCAGGTTTTAAAATAATCACGACGTATTTGAGATTTTTTGTTATAAATGTTTTTACTCAATGTTTGTAAAATTTAGGTGGATAGTGAATTTGTAAATGGAATTTCAGAAAGTGATCCGAGTGTTTTGAAGACTAGTACAAACACTCAAAACAGCAATGATTATATAACGGACGTTAGACGAAGGCATCAGTCCGCAGTGCATAGGCCTGAAAGGTATTATAAATTGAATTCAACCAACTGAAGTGATATATTCATTTTGAGTTAGTTCTGTCATTTGGATGAGGTTTACGAACTTGAAATCAATTGATTCATCATCCAGTTCAGTGCGAAACTATACAATTGTTAAAATTATGGTTCAAATTTGGATAGGATACCATAGAATATAATTATAAAGGTATAAACATGTACGTATTTTGAAAATGAGTGAAAAGGAATGAGAAGTTACTTTAAAGTTTAACATCTGAAGATAAATTCTCCTTCCTTTTGATTCATAATCTGAAATATGTAACGCCGTACCCGTATCAAACGTAATGGTGAATAAAATGATTTTTCAAAGGGATTTAAATGAAGTGAAAATTTGAGGATGAAGCAAATACCGCCTCGTCCAGCCGCGTTGGATGATTCGTATGCGATTAGCAAATCATCGCCTCGTACCCATTCGGCAGCCACTGTGACGTGGACACAGATTGTGGTTCGGCACGTGTTCGGAAAACAGTCGTGGTTGATGCGATCGTTGAGCACTATTCCCGAGGATTTCGATGCCGGTTTCTTGATTCAGTCATTTGTTTTGTTCATAATTTTTTGATGTTTTTGGTTTTGTGGGTTGGATACAGTGAATTGTAAAAGGACATTCAACCATATGCCCATTTGATGAGGAATTGGTTTCGTTTTGGATAATGAATTTGTTTTAGCATTGTCATTTTGTTGATACAACCAGCCCTCTTAGTTCTATTGACGAGTAGATTGGAATCAATAGGCAGCTAACTTTTCTGGAAACTTGTGTACTCGTAGATCTTTCTTGAGCGGGGTTTTTAACGGTTTTGCGATTAATTCGTGTTAATCGTTCATTTTATCGGAAAAGTTGTGAATTTTAGTGCCATGTTCGAATTTGGCAGACGGAGGATCGCTGGTTTTGCATCTTTGTGCCGATCAACGGGCAATTAAAGTGGCAACCAACGATAAAAATAAAATGTGAGTTGAGTTGAAACTGTGGTAGTTTAGATTAAATGTATAGAATTTCATGATTTATGTACTTGTAACCGCCAGTGGTACCTGATGATATATATTTTAAAGTTGTCGCACGTTCCGTAATCTCGACCGAATCTCAGCGTTGGAAATGCACACGGTTGGAGTGGTTTATGTGGGGTATGGACAGACGAAAGAATCGGAGATTTTGGCGAATGTCTACGGATCAGAACGATACGCAAACTTTATTAGGTAATGGTCGTTCGGTTTTGAATTGATGATTTGAAACAGTGTTGAGAGGCATATCCGTTTCCTTTTGTGGTGATCACATAAAAGTGAATCAATCGTTTATTTCGTTCGGTTTGAAGGATGTTAGGTGAACCGATTTCGCTGGAGAATAGTCCGGGTGGATTAATGCCCGACATAAATGGACAATTCACATACTCGTTTACAGACGCTGTCTCACGATTGGTTTTCCATATCGGTTGGTTTTTTTTGTAGTGATGTTGTTTGCTTTATATTTAGCGATGGAATAAATTTTGTTTGTGATAAATTTTATTTCAGAATGAATTTTGAATTGTGGTATTGGTTAGATGATTTAGTTGATAAATATGCAAATATGGCTGGATTCATTTCATTGTTTGTATGAATGTTTAGCGACGTTAATGCCAAGGCGAGAGAATGATCCGCATTGTAACGAGAAGAAGAAATTCATTGGGAACGATTACGTGTCGGTGATATTCAATGAGAGCGGTAAGCCGTATCAACTGGGCACGATCAGTGGCAAATTCGCTTATGTTGCTCTTGAGGTATGTCTACTTTACTTTGAGATTAATAATAATAATGATTATGATAGTGACATTATTGAAAGGATAACAGTATTGATGCATTCATGAAGGTTACAGTATTGTTGACAGTGAGCAAAAATGAAAATGTAATAGCATTGAAAGAGTTTAGTGGCAAAAGCAGTAGTGGTGATTTAGTAATCGTAACAATAAGGGTAATTGATAATGAATACATTTGAAATGGTAGTAATATTTGGACGAAAGTGTAGGTGTTTGGAATGTTATTGGTGACGAGATAATCGCATGCTGACGATAATAATTAGGATAGCACTGGTGATAGAATGATAGTGTCAACAACGGTAATATCACTGATAATATGAGCATTCAGGTGATTGAATTGCATTCAGGTAGTTCCACAGGATGACGCGCACATGTTGGTGACAGTGCATACGAAACACGAGATCACATCGTGGCTGGCCATGTCTCGCGCGTTTCTGCCAGATCAACGAGCCGCATGTTTGATTAGGAAGTTGGTGTTGCGATCGCAGTTGTCGGTGAATGTGTGGCGACGTGAGCAGGAGGAGAAGGGACCTCCGTACATCGGGCTGACCATCGAACGACTACGGGCCATTCGGGCATTCGCACACGCCTCTTTGAAACGCACTTCCGAAGTGAACACTTGAGTATGACAGGTTCAGTGGTTTGCTTTTGAATGCGTGAAATTGCGTTCGGATACGCATTTTATGAGAAAGGAAATAGGGATAATAATGATAATAATAGCAATAATGATATCTGATTATTTATGCATTACTCGGTCATCAAGGTGCCATCATTATTGTTACTTTATCATTAATATTGTTATTATTATTACTTCTATTCTTATTCTCATTAATGTATTGTTTTGTTTTATAAATTATTCATTGATATATTCAGTCAGCAATGAAAATAACTCATCATGAGAGCAATGTGTTCATAAAAAGTGTTTCTTGTTGAAGTATTTCGCGCTGAACCGATAGTATAGGACGGACTGGAGTTTTGTTCAGATTCAGTCAGATGTATTGTGGGTGGTGAGACGCAGATTATTGTTATTGTTTAGAAACTTTTCTTGTGTAGGTTATTTAATGAGTATGCGTAATTTTCATTATTTCATTTATTTGTAATGTTTTTGATTCGATTCGGATTTGAGATTATTATATGGAGCGATTATATGATTATATCTTAGTGTATTTCATTAACAGTCTTATTATGATTATTGTGGACATGATTGCGGTTAATGTGATTATTGTTATTATTGTTATCAAACTGTTAGCATTATGATTGTTCATTATTTTTGAGTGTTATTCGTATTGTTATCGTTTCAGCGATTTACTTTGATAATCTTTCGACAATTTCCGTCACATCGTTAACAGTGAGCATTTTAACAAGTTCAATTCCCATTTTCGTGTAATCTTCACTATCAATTCTTTACTTCCTTCGTTTCTTCCGTTGACTACTTTGGTTTTGAATTCGGGTATTTTCGCGCAACGTTGCTTATTGATTTGTTTTTCATTCGCTCTTTCATGTTGTTTTTCGATTCTTTGAGATTATTCATTTTATTCATTTGTCAATTGTGATTTTGTGCTGAATTTTTAATGCAACCTGTGTATTTTGCTATTGCATAGTGTGGTTTATCTCTTTGTTTGTTGGTTTGTTTAAAATTGTGACGTCTGTAAGTCATCGTATGATATTTATTCATTGCTGATGCAGAATGGTCATAATCAGTTTTCTTTTCCTCTCAGTAATATTTTCACGAGTGCCCGATTTGATGTTGTAATACGTGGTACGATTACTGATAATAGTCGATCTGAGGAAGTCCTGAACATTGGGGATTTCTTTGACATGATCTCGAAATTAAATCCTGATATTGGGCTCGGGATGAGTGAAGCGATAAATTTGGATGAACCTGTAGAAGAAATTATAAATTGAAGTTTGCTGGCACAATTGTTTTCATGCAAATCTTCTGTAGCAGTTAGTAGATGAAGAAATCCTATCGTTCTCAAGTACAGTTGTATGTTTTACATTATGAATAATGTGTGGCAGCTAAACGATCAGAATTTTGTTTATATATTTGTGATTGAATTGATGGAGGTAACGTAACCAACCCGTTGGAGAAGCTGTTGAAAGACATTTCTTGTGGCTTCAACGAACGATAATAAATCTTCATCATTCGAGTTCGTTGAGTATTTATTTGAGGACAATTTTCGTTTTTGATGTCATCGCGACAATACCATTGATTTGAATGCATTGAGTGCGATACAATTGAATTGTTCATTGCCTTAGCATAATTGCAATAATTGTGTGTGTACAGAATCAGTACTTGGGAAGTTTATTTCTGGTCTATTAGAATCATATTTTGTCTTCTCGGGTAATCATTGTTGGTATGGGCGATTGGCATTCTTGGCTAATTACGAGAGTTTCTCTTTGATTCAAAGATTTTCATCGCTTAGCTGATGAGAGGATCAGGAATGAAGCTCTCAAAAATCGTTGTTTTCTACTGCTAAATGGTGAGGGAATCGAATTGAAATTAATTGAGCTGTGTGGTGATGAGGTGTTCATTTAATCGCTTTGTCGTGAATTCGGTTTTTCAATTGTTACCCGGAAGGCTCATCAATCGTATTTTACAAATATGAGAATCTAGTCAGGAGAAACTTTCCAATTGCAGCAAAAATGTCATCAAATGATGATGAAAAAAATAAACAAGCAATTGAAAGAACGAGTGAAGGATCAGCGAATGAAGAGGCAAGAAACGGGCCGCTTCAAGATAAAAGCACTCAGAAAGATGACGATACTGTAGTAACACCCGAATCACCAACATCTCCGTCATCAGCTAGCGCACAACTTAAACGCAAACGAGTGGAATCTGATAGTAAACCGATCGCTCGAAGGTCTGATGCAGAATCCGCGGATCAGTTTCCTTTATGGGTTGCAGGTTCGTATGAGATTCCCTGGATTTTGGATGGGTGATATTCAACTTCAGCTGGTTAGTAGTTTAAGGAAACCACAAGCTTTTAGGCAGTTCACCAGCCAAATTCATCGATCGTGAAAATTTGATGAATGTGTCGTCAGCATTCGAAAATCTGGCGTTGGTGCATGAGATCTCGTTGAATTCAAATTTCGAATTGCCCTCATCGCCAACGAATCCAATCGAAAAAGCCGTCAAAGAATGTGTTCATCGTGCTTTCTGGGATAAAATCCGTGATGATTTACGCGAGGATCCACCCGAATATACTTCTGCGTTTCAAGTGCTAATGGATATTAAAAAGGTGTCTCGTCGATTCCATCTTTTGCTGTGTATTCTCTTCTGAGCAATTCAAAACTTTGGTCAAATTTATGTAACAATAGTGTTGTCGGTTTCAAGAAAACTTGCGAGTTACTGATTATGTTGATGCTAATTTAGAGCAGTTGAAATTTAGTATTAAAAAAACTGGGTCAACTGGATTTTTGCTCAGATGTATTTAAAATTCATTAAGGCAGAAAATAGGTGGAAGTCCTAAAATAATAAGTTGTGAAATAAAATAAGCTACTCAACATTGTGATAATGCGTGTTGATGGTGATGTGTATGGAGAGGGATATATTACAGTAGGCAATCATATTCTAGAAATGAATCGCCTTGTATGAAGGAGTTTGATCAATCGCTTGTTTGCGGTTGGAAATTATAATACTTTGGGAAAAATGTATTCATTCACTTTCCTAGGCACTGAAGAAATTTCACAACATTCTCCTTTTGATTTCTTCTCAGCAATTGAAAACTTCTATCCTTTTTTTTCAGTCGATATTCAGTAATTCAACGAAATTCACATTTCAAATTTCAGATGATATTCGAAGTAATTCCGGAGGATCGCGTTCGTTTGCGAGATGAGGTCGAGTCGAATTTAGACGAAAAGTTGCTGAAACAACAGATCGACAATGGCTGTTTTGAGGTGGATCGCGTCACGACGTATCTGGTCGAGTTAATGTCTCGACTGTGCGCACCGGTTCGAGACGAACAGTTGAAAAAGATTCGTGAAGCTGAAAACATTGTGGATATTTTGAGGTGGCGTACTTTTTACAGTACGATAATTTCTCATTGCTTAGATTTGTCCAATATGAAAACAAAAGGCTATCGTATATTTACGATGCTGGAGTTTTGAAATTGCATGTGGCAGTATGTTTTATCTAAGATCAATGCTTTCGGCATAAATGTGATCTTTCAAAAAGCTGAATATTTCAGAGGTACTTGTGAATTGTTAGACCAAACGAAAATTGATATCGCCAACTTTACGATTAAACAGAATCGATCTGAAATCGAAGCATATTCGGCCGAATATGAATTGACACAATTCAAAAAGATTATGGATTTAGATCCTGGTTAGTGTTCGCTTGTATTGTATTGTTGTCCTCTACATTCATTGAATTATTCAGTTATTAGCCGAGTTACTCATTACGAACACTGACCTAACAGTACTTTAAAGAATCAACAGTTCGAGTCATAGAGTTTGAGTGTCTGCTTTCCATTTTGCTACAATTAGCTAATCGTAGCATTCGGTCGAAATTTTTAGCATTTTTTCGTTCTTCTCGAATATTAGGTATAAACGTTGCTGAGCGATTGAAATGATATTTTTGCTGTTCAATCGGTGTAATTCTATGATCATGTGAAAAAGATTGAATCACAAATTCGCTTACACTATTAGATGAAGAACTGAACTGTGCCTTTGTACAGTAAAAGCTAATTTGTTAATATTTTATTGAAAACATTTTTTGTTTGATATCGAAAATAGATTTTAACACATTACATTCACAGGTATACGTACAGTTCTAGTCGAATGGTTTACGCGACATATAGATGAAGGAAATATTGCGAAGGCTGATGGAAGTGCTTCGCCGTCATGTAAACGGCGATTTGAGGTGATTGAATTCATCGATTCAGTTTATCGGTGATGAAATTTATTATATTGATGGTCGAGAGGTTTTTGTAAGAATTATGAGATCCAAACCATCCAGGTAATCGCAGCCTTCCATCTCAGGTAATCGCCCTGTTACAAGTGCAATGCTCAGAAAGCATGTGGTACTGGGCTGTGGTACACAAACTGTTCGGATATCAAAAACAGATTTAGTTTAATCGGGTGTTTGTTAATATTGAATTTCGGTATCCTTTGGCTAGTATTGAAAGGAAATGATTGCAGGATTTGAACAATAGTGAAGTGAACGCTATCATAAGTCGTGCCTATTTGGAATTACTCGATTGGGATGTAAAATATAAATATCCACCAACACTTTTGGTATTATTGTTATTTGTTTTTATTCGGTCTCTTTTTATTCACAATCAACTGAATTGGAGTTTCATTTGTTTTCATCACATTTGAGATGTCAAAACTCAGCTCCAGGCTACAAGCGACTCACAAGATGCAGTAAGATTCGAAAGTTGAATCTAGGCTTGGAATAACGGGAGACGTTTGAGTTAGGAAGGATTTTAATCGGGTCAGAAAATAGCAAGCAGTGTTGTACGAATGGATCTAGCAGTGAGAATTCATTTCTGGATAGGCGAAGAAGAAATATTTCCGGTCCAATGTGGTGACATATTTTAGTAGAGGGAGGAATATGTGAAGAGAAGAATGAACGATAAAGATTCATAGTGTTCGTTTATGTTTATGTGTTGTTGATAAAAGTCATTTTATTTTAGGTGGATAGAAATCGTTTGGAAGCGATTGCTGAGAAGGTATTGCAATTGATTGTGTGCACGTCGTGTGTTCTGATAACGTGCAATCTGGCTGGTAAAGAAGTTTGTGAATTTGATAATTTCAAAGGGAATCTCAAAAATCAATTGGTTATCATTACGAATGATATCGAAAAAAGGTTCGTTCTAATTGAATGTTTGTGAATAAGAATTGCTACGAAATTACATTGAATTTCAGTAATATCAACGAGCGGTTAGAGTTGGTCTATGCGCAGTGTGAAAAAGGTGTTTTGAATTGTTACAAAGAGCTGAATTTGGGTGATTATGATGATGAGAAAAAGGCACAACTGCGGGCACAGATCATGGCTGTTTCTGAGCCGAATAATCAAGTTCGAAAACTGATGCGTTCGTTTTTATCCACTTATTGATATTCCTATTGGTTTTTGTGCATATCTGTTTATTTGTCTATTTGTTTGCTGTTGTGATCGTTTACGAAATGTTGAGTTTTCCTCGAATATTCGTTCCTTTTCTAGTTCATTCATTTATTTCTAATTCTTTTTATAATTTCTATATTCATAATTTGATTGATTAATTTTGATAAAGCAGGTGAAATCATCGTCTATTTAGCTTATTCACCTTTGATTTCAGATCGCTCACCTGTGACTTTTAATTAAATGATCTTCTTGAAAATGAGCTCTCTGGATTAGTCTTTGAGTTTGTTAGCATTCCAGCTTTATGAACTGCAATCATTCTCACGTGAAAAAGAATTATTGAAATTGTTTCAATTCAGTGACCTATTAATTTGAATAATTATTCCGTTTTAAGTTCGATTACCTATGTGAAATACATGTGTAATTTCAATGCAGAATTCGTCATCGTTTTAGAGAATCGCATCAATTCGTTTATTCTGTCGATGATATCGCACGAGTCTGCATCCACATCACAACGACTTCCAATCGGTGTTTCTATGGTCGAGCAAGAGTTGACCGCAGTTCTGTCGCTTCTCACTCGCATCATCTCACATAATCGAACTACATTCGGAACACTCTATGGTGAGCTCATCAAAGAAGCGATGTCCAATTGAAAGCATTCCTCTGTATCGAATGTGAATTGATCTTTTGTGTGTTATATATCGTGAAGAATTTTGTTGAAAAAGCATGATAACATATTCGTTTGTATCTCATTCCGTCATGATAATTGATAAACTGCCCGTGTATGCATTTTATCATTAACAGTATTGTACCTACCGATAATTCTTTCAAATAAATCTGCATTTCTTCTGTATTCTCAGTGGGTTGCAAATAAGATGAATGTATAAAACTGGTTAGCTAAAATTTGCAGGTGAAACTTCGCTCAAAAATATGTTGTAAAGTCAAAACCTGAAAGAATGGAAGATTTCATATGGATGGAAGGTTTCGTGGGATTTGCTGGGTTGGACTTTTGACTGAAGAGAAGGATGCATAAACAGTAGCTGATCAAACAATGACCACTGTAAAACTGATTATATACCCTTCAGTAGAATAGATGATTATTTGAAAGTACTATACCCTATCATTACAAAGATAATTTAACGTAACAATTAAAGCAATGACTGAAATTGATATCGTCCGTGTTCATAGGCAAGGAATTGCATTGTGTCACTGTATCGAAATGATTCATCATTAATTACAAGTGACATATACCATTAAGGTATCGTATATGTAAACATTTTCTCACTTACGGTTAGACTACACTGGATTATCGGCTTAGGAACATAATTGTTTCCGTCATTTGGTTCGTAATCCCGAAAGTGAGAAAACCGTAGCATAATCCTTAGTGATCAATAACTAATGAATGAATTCGTTTCAACGAACCTCAACTCTCTCTATTGCGCATTTTGATCCTTAACGCAATACATAAGAAATGCACTGAATAATGTGGTAGCATTAAATAACAAATTTTTCCTTTACTACGTATTCCTTTCCTTTACTCTATTCCTATCATATCCTTTACTTCGCATAAACATGTTTCGGATTGTGAAAGAATAAATCTGAACTGTAATGAAAAAGGTGGGCTTAAGTCTCAGTTCAAGTACAATAAAGATAACGGAGAAATTGGAGAAATGCAAAGCATCCTGAAATTCGAAAAAGTCATTTGGTTCGATGTATGCATGCAGGGATGCATTATATTATTCATTCGAATGTTTTGTTACTGCTGGTCTCAAGTATCCTGTTGCTAGAATGCGATTTGCTCTTCACAACGATTCGACTGCATTGAAATTAAAGATGTTGAACATCTCAATTGTCACCTTTCACGTGCATCTCTTCTTGATTCAGGCTAAATATGATATCAATGAAGAGCTCCTTAATGAAACAATCAGATATCGTTCCTAATAGATCATTATGCTCTAGTGTCCGGCAAAAACAAAACTTCCAAATCCGGAAATCCTATTGATGAACTTCCGAACTTCCAGCAAAAGCCATATGAACGTATTGATTGCTGCATAGTGATCAATCTGTATGAATGAGTGCGACTGCGCTATTGAATTGAGACTCTCTCCAGAAAATGGCTATAGCTCCTCAGGAAAGCAAAATCGCTCGACAAAATGCATATTACACTGAATGCGGAGATCCAGCTGGATCGACTGATGCAAAAAGATTCATTTGTTACTAGGCAAACTTGAGAAGACGGTAGCCTTGAAGGTGGCATCCGAGATAATATTAATAAAAGGCCTATATCTCCTCAACTAAGCCAAATTGCTCAGCAAGGTTTCTCGGCTTTAGCAGCATCTCGATATTTCTTGCTATCCTCCATAAACATCGGACACGATCAGAGGTAAACGAGCCACCGAAACGAAAAATTCGTTTAAAAATAATTTGCTAGACACTGGAGTAAATTTCAGTTCAGTGCTTCATAACAGAAGCTGATAAATGGAAGGAAACTGAGTAAATCCCTTGCGATATCGTTATAATCCAGTGAGACTCAAATCGCTCTTTCCGTAACTTTACGACCCATTTGGCCGAAGCATTCCTTCTCTCAATGTGAGGATTGTCTTTGTATGACACCATTGTTGAATAAATAACAAATATCCGTGACTCGTTCTAAATAATAAATGAATGCTTCACAGTTATTTTACTTTGATTCCGATCATAATTTCGTCACGAAGTATGCGGTCATTTTACGCATGGTCGTTGTTTTTCCTTCATTCCGGCTTTTATTTCTTGTCCTATTTGCGGCCGTACGAACTTCACAGGTTGAATCTAACGTTGCGCTTCTATCAGAAAAGTCGCTTTTTGCACAGGCTACGTGCTTGAGTCAGAACACTCCTGCGATCATCCCTGAAGACAACACTGAATTGATTGATATCCAAACACTGTGCTGGAACACTGTAGACCTGAGAATCACAGGCCTTTTGACTGGCGGATTCAAGATTCTGCAGGTGTCTCGTCCGAATCACCTGCAGAAACGGTTCCCACCATTCGATTCAGCTCGTCGAATTGGTTCCGTTGGTATCTCGTTGAAACCTTCGTCTATTCAAGGCTGAATTAGGAGGGTGATCTAACAATAAGCAAGACCATTATCAAGATTCGGGAAACTTTTGGCAACGGGTTGAAAATTTTCAGAATCTGCAAAGTCCTCAAATCTGGCAGATTCGGCATCATTGGATTGCTCTCGATGAGATCAGTCTAGTACCATCAAGCTAGGCTAGGTGATGCCTTATGGGCCTCAAAATTGGGCAAAAACTCCCTGATCTTTGCGGTCAAATATAAAATTCAAAAACTGGTTTCCTACGAAACTCTCTGAGAGAGAGAATCTTGACAGAATCCACCCTATTATTAGAAAATTTTCACTCCTTTGGGTGTTCTTATTGTTCCCAAGAACGCAGTGCACTCATCGGATTTTGTCACATCGTGTGATCATGTTCCGATGCAAATGTATCGTGTGGCAACACATGGAAAAACATTTATCCAACCGTCGCGCCACGGAGCTTTCATATCTTGAAATTCTGAATTTGTTGCAATGGTTTGTGCGAGATCTAAACGAACTTTTCGATTCTGTATCACTTCCGAAACGTCGCCAAACCGTACCGAACAGTGCTTCCTTTCATGATCCATGGCGCGACAGCATCAAAACAAAAACAGTCAACAATGAATGAATACTGGATGCGAATACAACAACAGTAGTACCAAAACACCAACGAAATAGAACAACAACTACAGGCATCATCATCAGTTTCAGTACTGCATGATACATCTCAACAAATAATAATAAGTTTCATATCATCAAATAATACACAACAATATCTGTACCTCTATTTTCACAGACTCTTAGTGAGTTAAATATGAACAGATTATGATTCAAAAATAATTAACGACTCATACAAACATATAATTCACAATATTTAAAAGTAAAAGAATGAATCAATGAACGAAGCATGCAGAAAATGTGGCCACTGACCACGAGTGAACTTTATTTTTCTGGCCCTAAGTTCACATGGAATGGAAATGAATGTTGAAAAATGAAGTCGTTTAACCATCACTTATTTATTCGAGCCATAGAGAAGAGGATAAAATAAAGTTGTTGCTGGCGCTTCCTGACGCCGTCATATCGTGTTTCTTGGTTGTAGATAGACACTGCCATGATAATTGCTGCTTATTATTGATAAATGTTGTTCTTGACGTCACGACCATCGAATCCATTCGACTAATTGTCCACATTTTGACCCAAAATAATCTCATCACAATGTAATTGGAAATGCCTTCTAGTGATGGCCGATAGTTAGTGTCTTTGATTAACAAATAGGTCTTTCAACCTCTGCAAACAATAACAATCACATTCATTTTTATCATTTTACCATTAACACCACCTATTACTATCAATAGATTACCATTCGTATCTATTATTAACATCAACCTCATCATTGGAATATATAACACTACCGCTACTAGGATTATTTTTTCATCTTATCTTGAATCTATTCTGAAACGTGCCCTGCTTTGAATATTAACAATCACTTCTCAATAAATCTGTAATACTTTCAATCAAAATATTCAGGAACTAACCTTCAGCCTTGATCTCATCGTTTTCGATCAACTGGAATGGTCCTTGTCTGGTGATCATCTCATGTAAAACGATACCAAACGAGTAGACATCATCTTTTTGAGTACACTTCACCGTTCGTGTACACTCACATTCTCTTAGTACTTCAGGTGCTGTCCACAACTAGCTTTCCCACTGAAAGCAACAACTATATCGTTTTTAGGACCGATATCACGAGGTTTTCGACAAATTATACAGGTTTCGCTATACAAATAACTGAGAAAAAATTCAAACAGATGGATGCTTTTTGCTTTTAAGGAATATCATTGACAAACGTGCCCTACATTAAATATTAACAATCACTTCTCAATAAATCTGTGATATTTCATAATCGAACTAAAATTTTTTACGATCGGCATCGTAATGAGTTGGATTTGCTGATAAAATTAAACAAACTAAACAAATTTGCTGATCAAAATTAAATGAATCACAAATTCAATCTTCAAAAAATGATGTCTGCGTAATTATGCTCGAATTATAACTGCATAATCATGACAACAACTGGATAATCATAAAGATAAAGAAGCACTGATATCAATGATTCATTGTGAAAATTAAATGAATAGCATTAATTAGCTCACCTTATACAGTTCATATTGAAGCACTTGACTGTTGACCTTTGACGAACGTAACAAAAAACGTTGCAGTACAACATAGTGTTGCAATAAAAACAATATGAATCAACACAATGACCTCTTCCGCGAATATATATTCACCGCTGTATTTTCCACGGTTTGAAATCACTAAAAATCTGTTATCCACATCATAGCACATCACAAATAGGATGACAAAAACTACTCTTTTTGGAATCCTCATCATACCTTGTAAAAATACAAGAAAAATTTTAAGCACATCTGATTGACGCATAGAGAGATTTTAGCCATAAACGTACACTGTTGGATTATATAATATCAAATTGATACGTTGGCATAATTCAATCTGGCAAAGAAATAATATTAGATCCGATTATTATCAAATGACAACGAATGAAATTTTCAGTTTATGTACCTCTAAAAAATAGAAACAAAATTGTAACCAACGTGAAACGGAAAATCCTCAGTTCGATGCATCCGCCTTAACACGTCAGAAGTAGAAATTCACTTCAGCAAGCTGGAGAACCGCAACGACAGTAGGTTCCACGCACTCATCGGCCATCATAACATGTCAAAAAGCTCATAAAACATCAAAAATGATAGCATTATTAC